>KN480215.1:0-60349 GCA_000787095.1 Periophthalmodon schlosseri
GAGCCATGGGAAGTGTTTAGTTGAAGTCTGCAGAGCATTGACATAGCAGTATGCGCAGGTGGAACTTTTCCAGGTTGTGGGCTACATGGAAATAACATACGACTTGATGGAGCTCTGCGGCCTGCAGTAAAACAAAGCAGAAAGAAACAATGCATCCCACGGGAACTGCCACTCCGCCACTGTCCTCTTTCATTGGATTTGTGAAAGAAATCAAGAAATACAGGCTACAGAAGTTTAGATTTTTATTTTATCAGTTATCAAGGCTTTAATAAGTGTTTTACATAAATATGTTAAATGTCTGGATAGTTATTTGAATTTCCTTACTTTAAACTGCATATGACTGGTTTTCCTGTTTTTAATTACTACTTCATTTGGTGGGATTGTACCTGTGAAAAACAGAACTAGTTTATTTTAAACAGTTCGTAGTGGTGCAAAGTTATTCCTCACTTACCTTATGTATTCTGGTTTGTTTTGCTGTCACAGTGGGAAGCATGTATATCACTGTATAATTAGATGCAGGCAGTGCACAGCAGACTTATTTTGACCTCAAGAGCTGCTAATATAATATATATGTACTGGAGCAAATACAGGCCCTTTAAGTGGCAGTTTGTGGGAAAGGGTGAAAAATAAAAACTGACAATTACAGGAAGCATCTTTTGTAGAATAAACTGAAGTAGCCCGAGAGTTGAAGAGAAGAGGCGTGACGCTGGAGTTGTACCCAGCACAAGACCCATTCCAGTCAAGTGCACTCCAGTATGGCTATGCTTCTTTTGTAGGACGTTTAGTGACGTAGGCCAAGATAACGAGGACTGTGCTGGCAGAGAGCGCCCTTGGTACAACACAGCAGTGGAATTTCTCCAACAGTAGCAATGAGTTCAAATAAGGATCTAGGTCATATCACCATAATTCCATCAGTATTCCATCCACAATACAGAGACAATTTACATACAAGAGATACATACATTTTACTCACAGTTTAAACATTCATTTTACCAAAAACAGGTTTTGACCAGTGTTTACATTATGGTTGCTAGGTAACAGTTTTGGAATTACATCTACGTATGTCACATCTGCTGCCGGCGTCCAACCAGGAAGTAAGTGCTAAATGTCATCAAAATGGACAAAATTTTAGTGTAAGACTCAAACTTGCATCCTTGAGCAAGACACTTAACCCTCATTTTCCAATTTTGGTTGGAATTAATTCATTATGGATATACAGAATTTTGCTGCAATGTATTTTTATACATGTAGTGGTCTACAAATAAGCATTTACGTTTCACATCTTACCCACAACAGTTCTAAAAAACCTACCACGTGGAAAAAATGTTTACATTCCAGGAGCTTGTTCAGGGACCTTTCTGATGACCTCCATCCATGTTGGATTTTGTTCCTTTAAATCCTGCAGTAGCTGTAGGCCTGTGACTAAAATCTATAAGAGCGCAGTGCTGTGGTCTGTATGGAACGCATCATCTCACAAGACTCCCCCAAGGGCAAGAAGTCAGCGAGGGCAAACTCCGTAACCCGCACTCAGTGTACCAGGCAACTCCTCAGATAATGGCGATGCTCTCATTCAGTATTAGGCTAAACTGATTTAAAGAGGGAGTATTAACTGCTAACACACTAAATATTTAAATCACTGTGTTACCTTTTGTTGTTTTGAAAATGCTATATTTGCTAAAAACAACGCATTAACGTGTTTAATAAGTTTCACGTTTGACGCTCCGAGTCCCCTCCTCCTTTTGCTTCCTGCTTCGCCCTCTCACTTCCGAGCGCAAACCCAACACAATCAGTGTGGACTTCACTATTGAAACAACTGCACATCGCATCAGGTTTGTGAAGCTGTAGTGTATTGTTTTGCATCATGCTTTTGTATATTTATTGTAAATTGTTGTACGGGAGCATAGGTGACATAGGCTTGTGGGCTGAGCTTTAGATAGGATCATACTGCTAAACTTAAGGAGGGTTCGAATAGAGCCTGGGACATATCGCTATATTACTCAAACATACATGGATGACATTTAAAAGCTTTTCAGGAATGTTTTTGATGAGGAACCAACATTATGACATGGTAGAAAGCTTGATTTTGGGCAATACCCCCTCTTTAAAGAACAGATTATAATTTCTTTGTATATATATATTTTTTTAAACATGCTTTTGGTCTCCTTGGGATAAGTATTTCCTGTTTTCTTAATTAAAATAATGTCTGCATTTGAAAAATATACTACTTCACCTCCGTTTCCAATGAGTTATTTTGGTGTAGGAGCTCCCTCTGCTGTCAGCAATGGGAATAAACAATGGGAAAGAAAACTAATGAAGTCCTTATCACCTGTCAATGCTATGCTAATCGAGCCATGTGTTTGTTGTGAACACATTTTGACCGCAGAATGAGTCCAGTGATGGTTTATAGGCTTAAAAACTGAACATAAGAAGTTCGGAGTTTTACCTGTGACGCAACTGTAACAGGAAAATTGAGAACGGAGCATTTTTGAGTGTTCAGAGAAGACGACTTTGGAAAAACGGATTCATGAAACAATCGTGAATGAAGCGAAGATAAAACTCCAGGCATGTTTTTTGATGAGAGGACATTACGACATTGTTAAAAGCTAAAAAAAAAACAAAAAACATTGAATCATTATAGAAATCATTGTATTCGGGCTATTAAGAAGCTCCTATAGTCCTTTGGTTGGGTCCATTCCTCACTCTGCTGGGCACACCTAAATCTTTATAGTCCAAGTTCATTGTTAAAAAGAAATCTAGACACATCGCACACACAAGGGAAAGGTCACAGCCACCCAAGCACTGAATAACATTTCAAACCATCAATACAGAACCTCTAGAGAAAGCAAAAGATTTTACAAATACGTTTTTTTCCCATTTTGTTCACCTTGGCTCCAATAAAAGCAAGAAGTACCTACTACCACAGTGCATGTGCAAGCTTTTGTTTGTAACCACAAAGTTTAACCTTGACTAAATATTCTACTACTAACTAGAGCTTTTAAAGTGATGAGGAAAGCAAACTTTTTAATTAAACTTAAAAAGAAGGTATGTTACTTCTATGGCGTATTAACTGCTAAAGCATAACATATTTAGATCATCATGTTACCTCTTATTGTTTTGAAAATGCTATATTTGCTGAAAACAATGTAGAGCATTAACATGTTTTATAAGTTTCACTTTCGTTTTGGTCGCTCTGAGACTCCATTTGCGAAAACAATGTAGAGCATTAACATGTTTTATAAGTTTCACTTTCGTTTTGGTCGCTCTGAGACTCCCCCACCCCTTTGCTCCCCGCGTTAAGTCGCTCCCCCTTCAGAGCACTATCACAGTACGATCAGTGTGCGTCCCGCTAATGAAACTACTGCACATCGCATCAGGTTTGTCAAGTTGTTGTGTACAGCTTTGTATCACGCTTTTGTATATTTATGGATTACTGTCGTGTGGGAGCGTGAGTGATGTCGGCTTGTGGGCGGAGCGTTGCACAGAATCTTAGAGCTAACCATAATGGCGGTTCGAATAGTGCCCAGGAAAGATCATTAAAATACTCAAACATGCAGGGATGACATAAAACATCTTTAGGCACGTTTTCGATGATGGAACAAATGTTACAAAAAAAAAATCTATTTTGCTTAAAACCTCCTTTAATAGTAATAGCAATAAAAATAAAACTTTTCTGTTGGGGAGGTCCACCATCTGCTTGTCTGTCGTGTCTTGCTTCCTACCTTTGACAGACAGTTTGGATGCCTCCAACAGTAATGGAAGTACACGCTGACAAATTGATTGGCTGTTGATGAAAAAGCCCCAAGCTGATCACTGACAAATTGAAATGATCGGATCTCAGTAAAATAATATAAATTACACAGCCTTACTTACATCACCTATTGTCTGATGGCTTCTTTTGGACTGTATCACAAATTTTAAAATGCCAAGGTCATATCATCTGTGCTGTAAGTAGAAAGTTATAACACTGTTCCCTCATCAAAAACATTCCTGTAGAGATTGTAGATGTCCATGCATGTTTGAGAATTCTTTCCCAGGCCCTATTCGAACCCCCTTTACTGTTAGCTGTAAGATTCTGCCCAATACTCAGTCCACAAACCTACGTCATCCATGCTCCATAAATGTACAAAAACAAGATACAAAACTGTACACAACTTGACAAACCTGATGCGATGTGCAGTAGTTTCATTAGCGGGATGCACCCTGACTGTGTTGTGATAGTGCTCTGAAGGGGGAGTGATTAATGTAGAGAGAAAAGGGCGGGGAGACTCAGAGCACCACAAACAATCTCCGTCTAGTTCTACATACATATTTTCTGTCAACAAAATGAAGCAAGACATTTAAACCTGGCTATATGTCCCCAAAATACTGATGAAAATCTTGTAATACATCAGAAGTTTCAAATTAATCTCTCAAAATTTCAGATATTTTCCTATTGGCCTGCAGCGTGTCGCCTTAAAACAACACAAATCGGAGTGAAGGAGGCGACAGGTGGCTCCTGGTGGCATATGGTGTTGATTTTCTTGTTTTCAGAGATGCGTAGAAACCTGGCCAGACTTTCTCTCACTTACTATTTTTGGATTTCTTCATCGTGAACGCCATATGTTCATAATGCTGTCTGATCCGCACTGGCCCGCATTCCGAAGCGCGGTTAATTACTTTTGAATAAGCTGTAGGCATTAAAAAGAGTGTGTCGTCCCCTATAGAAACAAAGAGAAGGGGTTTGCTCAGAAATGGCTACAGGGATGGCTACAACCCAGGGGCGATGAGTGAGTTCAGCACGGCGGGGAAATAACGTCCAAACTTTGTGCCATTTATAAATGTTTGATGTTAGTAAAATGGGGTTCTGATGATGACCTTTGAGGTATAAAATTTTTAAAATATGCATAGCCTTGAAGTTAATCAAGTAGCGCAGTCATCTTCGTAAAAGATTAAGGTTGTTGAGGTAAGTCAGATGAAGTGCATACAAAACTAAGGCTTGCTCTCGCAGGGCTGACTCAAATGGCTTAACCGTTTCATCTGTGAATGTAACTTAAAACTCAAGAGTGTCCTTTGATACTGAACCTACATCATAACCTATGGTCTTGTTGCTTGGCTGATCCATTCATTCATTTTTTTTTTTTTTTCATTTTTATTATTTGTTTCAATTGTGCACGGTTATGATGGTACTTTAAATATATAAACACACACACACGCACATACACACTCACACACACACACACACTCACACATGCACAGACACGCAAATCCAATAATGCACATGACACAAACTTTTTAGACACTAATTTTAGAACAACATGCCACATACAATTACAATAATTCATTTTTTAAATTATTCACTTATGATTTGATTTCTATTGCTTTAAGTTGTTTCTTAAACATGTAAATGTTAGAGGAGGTCTTTAAACTATAGTCCAATGAGTTCCACAGTTTTACTCCAGTCACAAAAACTCCCATTTGTTTCTGTGTGGTTCTGGCAAAGGTGAGAGAGAAGTGGAGCTTCTGTCTGCTGCCTTGATCAGATTGAAGAGAAAGCAAGGTTTGTACAGCTGATGGCAACAGTGACTTCCTTGCTTTATACACCGTGAGTGTTTGTAATTTAATGAGATCTTGCAGTTTTAATACTTTTGAATTAAGAGAGAAGAAGTGGATATTTGCCTGATGAAGGCCAAGGGCCGAAATGTTGCAACTTTGTAAATAAAGAAAGAGTTTCTCAAGTTTGACAAGTGAGATGTTTTTCTGTTGTAACGATTTTATTTAACAAATAGTTTGGTTGTGTGCTCTCATAAATAGACTTTATCAATAATTCTTACTGCTTTTTTTTTTTTTTTTTTTGTAGTATAATCAGTCCTTCACACTTGGCTGCAAACCGCCCCAGCGCCTGCGTCAGGTCCTGGCTCGATGAAGCCATCAGGACAACATCATCTGCAAACAGCAGAGATGAGATCCTGTGGTCTCCGAACCGGATCCCCTCCGGCCCCTGACTGAGCCTAGAAATTTTGTCCATCAATGAACAGAACCGGTGACAAAAGGCAGCCCTGGTGGAGTCCAACATGCACCGGGAACAGGTCTGACTTACTGCTGACAATGCAAACACAACTCTGGACCCCATACTCCCAGCGCACCCCCTAAAGAGCACCACAAGGAACAAGGTCGAATGCCTTCTCCACAAAGCACATGTGGACTGGTTGGGCAAACTCCCATGAGCCCTCGAGGACCCGATGGAGAGTATAGAGCTGGTCCAGTGTTCCGCAACTGGGACAAAAACCACACTGCTCCTCCTGAATCTGAGGTTCGACTATCAGTCGGATTCTCCTCTCCAGTACCCAGGAATAGACTTTACTGGGAAGGCTGATTCCTCTGTAGTTGGAACACACCCTCCGGTCCCTCTTCTTAAACAGAGGGACCACCACCCCGGTTTGCCACTCCACAGGCACTGTCCCTGACCGCCACGCGATGTTGCAGAGACGTGTCAGCCAAGACAGCCCCACAACATCCAGAGATTTAAAATACTTGGGACGGATCTTATCTTATCCTTGCCGCCATGGGGAAAAAAAAAATCAGGTACAAAATCAGGCCTTATAAAAAAATATTTTGTTCACGACTGCACTGAACTGATCTTTCGCAACAAACCTGTAACTTCACTCTCTAAAACAATTTACAAAAGGTGAAATACCATAATACGTGACCTTTACCTCAGCCTATAAATAACGAAAACAGTGACCGTAACACTGCAGGCGTTTATGTACTGAGCACTTGTCAACCCTGTCACCATTTGCCATTTTGTCCCATGTGTGGTAAACGTTGACATATGGGTTACAATGAGAGGGCAGGTACTTACTGTATATTATGACTATGGCCTCGACCGTCGCTAGCGCTACAACAGGCTAGCATACACAGTGTTTCGAGCCAATCACGTGCACACGGCCACAAATAGCATCACGCATTATGAATTTCTATTGAACTGACCTTTGGCTATTCTCCCAGACAGAGGAGTGGTTGGTACATGACCCGCATGACGATTGTGCTGAAGAATATGATTTATGCTGCAAACACTTTTTTCCTCCGAATCACTGGACATTAATAATTCAAAGTCTTCCGCCTTAGGTCATTAGGCCAATAATCCTCAACAGCTTTATCCAGTTGGTTTGATCCCTTTAAGGCAACGGATGAAGCTGCAGTGAGAGAGTGAGGCATTGTGGAAGTCATTAGCGTGAAAAGAATTGGCTACTTTTTCCCGGTTTTAATCTTGTTATGAAGTTCAGATTGGGGAGGGATGGTTTGGAGTTCAGTTAAATGTACACTGTGTAACTTTTCTAGGTGTTATTGCGTTGCCTGTCATGATAATTACTATATCGACTTATCGTTCAATATATGAAAGCTGGAACAATATTTTTTGGGGGTCAGTATTTATCGTGTGTAGATTTTCTTTGCGCTACTGGAAAATTTTGGGTTATTTTTTGGCTATATGATAAGATTTAAGCCGTGAAAGGTTGAATTTAAGGTTTAAATGTTGGATGTTTGTGTCAGCGGCATAAATTAGTTGCAATATTATCGTTTATCGTTTAACTTTTTTTTGTTATCATGACAGGCGTATATGGGAGTTTTATTGCTAAATGAATACCCTGAAAAACACATGAACAGATCGGATGAAGTGTAAATTGTACTGGTTGCATCACCTGCTTATCTCCATGGAAATAGATTCATTTAACGCCATACTATGGAACATTCTAGGCAAAGCAATGACATGGAGACAACTTGGTGGTGGTGGTGGTGGTAGTGTTAAAATTCAGCCTTATACCATGTCATGTCTTTGGGTTTTCTAACTGTAGTTTAGCATTTTTGTGCATCAATGTTTACAAGGTGGCGCAGCAGTCAGCAGGAGGGTCCTGGGTTTGATCCTGATCCTGATTCTTGTGAGCTTTAAGCCATGTTATAAAGTTGTTACTTCGCCAGAAACATACCTGGAGTTGTGTTTTGTTTCATTCACACACGTTTGAGTAACCCTGCAATATTAGTCTGTCTACATGTCCAAAGCTCAAAATGCTCTGTTCTACCTTATAATATCATGAAGCGGTAGTTTTAGTTCATCATCCAAATGATTCTACTGAAGGTGTATGGAGTTTAAAAACACAATGGAGCACTTCTTGTATTAGCACATGACATCACAAGGTGGAACAGAGTGTTTTCTGTTTGAAAGAACGCAGCCTAAATATGCAGGTGTTACGACCCAGCTCGTGTGGGGACAGGGAAGTAACAAAAGAAACAAAGATGGCAAATGGTAAAGTAAAGTAATTTAATGAACCAGGTTGTAAAAGGGTAAACTAAACAAAAAGGATCTAAGGTACTTGCAAGGTTTTAAACAAAAGAGTAACAAAAGGTACATTTTAACTAAGACACAAATTTTACAATAACATAACAAAATCTTGACGAACAAACACACAGTCAGTACTGACAGTCAAGTGTCTCAGAACGAAATCACTTTCACATTAGTGACGTAACAGAAGAGACACATACGAAATGGCAGACTGGCCACACACAGGCCAGCAGCCCCAAACAGGTGTCCTGGATCTCCTTAAATGGGGGGGAGGCGGCTGCAGGTGAAGCACAGGATTGGCCAGGTGGGAAAAATGGTCCTCCAATCTGCAATGAGGACTCACACAGCCAGGTTTTCATGGGGAAAAGAGGAGAGATTCAACACACACACACACAAAATATAGGACAGATACAATAAATGGGAAGGCCTGGCGCCGTAACAGCAGGATCTGTGTGTTAAACATGTGTGAATGAAACAAAACACAACTCCAGGTATGTTTTTGACGAGGAAATAACATTATAACATAGATCAGAAAATAGTGTAATATGGGCCTTTGAACCAATCGCAGTGGAGTGATCAAATGTCAAAAAAAACCCTAATGATGCAGTGTCAGATTTAGTCAGTGGTGCCAATGTTCATGGAGGGCACTGAACAGTCGGCTATTTGGGTGCGTTTAGAGGGGGGAAACAAACAGAAATGAAATTAAACTCCATTTTCAGTCTGAGATACTGTAGGCGAATGCAAAAATTGGTTGTACTTTCCTATTCAGAATGCACAGTGTGAGTAAACAGCCTCTGAATGCAGATGTGAAGTATTTGAATATTACACGTGCCTCTTCCATGATGGACTTCCTCAGCAGATCCAGAGTCTGAGTGAGGCTGTGCAGATAAGAGCCAGAGAACATGGGACCCGCACAGACGGCTGGACTGGCTAATCCGGCACACGCGGCTGCTCAGGACCTTGGACCAGGCTGTCTCTTTGGTTTATTCCAAACACTGCTTTAAGCGCCACTTCAGAGCTGGATTAAAATGAAAGATGCAGCTTCTAACATGTGTGTCTGCCAAAACTATGACTTTCCATGAGGTGAGCTGAATGGCAAAAGACTATACTCAAATAAATGAAGAACCACAGTACAATGCAGGCTTCAGAGACCTTTGTTGTTCTTGAGATTGTAAAGGAGGATCTTTGTCATGAGTGTCTTCCTGGAGGGTTATACTTTTGGGCATTTTTCATGAGGGAACCCTGAACATCCACACCAAACCCACATTTAAGACCCCACACTGAAAGCCCCGGGAACTGACTATTATGTTCAAGCACTTTTCATTGTAACATTTTATTACAAACTGACCATAAACACAAAAAACACAAAACACTATAGTTTCCTGAAACATAACTGGCATGAGAAGTAAAAAAGAAAGCTGAGGTTTTTCATCAAATTGGTTTCACTTGAGAGTGCAGAAATACACCAGTATGACCTTCAACTACATCTGAAGGTGTGCTTACGCCTTTAGTGAAATGCCACTGCATTTAGAAGCTCCTTTCAAGGTAAGCCTGCATGAAAAACCTTAGAGGTTAAACATGTAGTATGGTACAGAATGAAATAGACTTTTGATGGGATTTTGTGTGGCTTTGAAACATGGTTTCTGCCTTTATGTTACTTTAGTTACTGCATCCAACCAGCTCAAATAGTCTGCGGACAGCCCCAATATACTCTAGACAAGTGACGAAAAGTATTTACACCTTCTAGGTTAAACTATGGGAAAGTGTCTTGGAACTGTAACTACTTAGGCTAAATTATGTTACTTCAAATACAGGGCACGACATTAAAACAAATGAATGTTACACTATAATAAATTATTGCACTGTTAATGATTTGAAACTATTCTAATCACCTCATTTTTAGTAGTGTTTTAATAAGTGTAATGTTATAGCTTCTGGTGGCACGATGAGGTATTGCCAGTGTTTAATATATATTTATATGTTTCTTGAGCCACAAAATTTGGAGCTCCCAAGATCCTCTAGGGCCCACACGCACAGCACCAACAACACAAACCACATACACTGACCATAGCATAACTGATCATTGTTTTAACATAAATACCCAAAAAGGGTTTAGAACGTTTGCCTTTGTCATTTTTACCATCTTAAAAATGTGAAAAGCAAAATGAGTCCATTTTAAACTGTTTTCAGTGGTCCATGGTTAATCTTCACTATCTAAACACATTTGCAGCATTTAGAGGTCAGTTTTCCATCTCGGAAACGCTAGCAACAACTAGCATGCTACGCACTAGCATGACCTCCTGCTTCACAGGCGAAAACATGCTTTATAATTAGATGCAGATAGCACACAGCCGTTTAATTTTGACGCTCAGAGCTGTTTTTTTTCACAATATATCTGTACTTATGCAAGACAAATTTAAATATATTTCAAGATTTAATTTTAGGGCTGGGCCATATGGGAAAAAAAAAAAAAAATCACAATATTTCTCCTCATTTTGATTAATCTTGATTTTCAATTTGATTTTATTTAGTCTTTTCAAAAACAAAATAAATATGGTTCTTAGTATTGATTTAATGAACATAAACACTATAGACTTTTAAAGGGTCTATGTTGTGCTATTTTCTGATCTATGTTTTAACTTCTGTCAAAGTGAAAACATTCTGTTCCACCTTGTGATGTCATGTGGTAATACAGGAAGTGCTCCACTAAACTCTATACACTTTCACTAGAATCATTTGGATGATTTCAGCACTAGAATTAGCCAGTCTCTACTAAACAAAAAGTAAAAGGTAGCTGTCAACTTGAAAACTACCACTACATGACATCACAAGGTGGAACAGAGCATTTTGAGCTGTGGAGGTGAGCGAATGCAACTCACAAGGTGAACAGAGCATTTTGAGCTGTGGAGGTGAGCGAATGCAACAAAACACAACTCCAGGTATGTTTCTGAGGAGGAAACAACATTATAACATGGCTTAAAGCTCACGAGAATCAATTTTATGTAATATAGGACATTTAATCTGTGCCATTTACCACAAAAATAATAAAATGTCTTCCTCCCAAGTCTGAAATCTGCTCGAAACCACATGCTTTTACTGACCTTCTCATTAAAAAGACTCAGCTGAATATTGACAGTTAGACATGACTGAATCTCCAGCTCTCTATGTTTCGATTAATTGGCCAGCCCTTAATTATTAAATATATAGCACATTTTACCTACCCCCAATAGACCTAGTCAAACTTTTCTAGTTACACAAATTATGAAAGCCTTCAGTCAACCACAATCCATATTCCCTATGCATTTCTGTAGTCTGATCAAGGCAGACTGTAAACCGTAGTGTTCTCATTCACTGTCAGAGCGAGGATATGAAGTGGATACAGTGCCAGCCGTATTGTCCTGCATCTCACGTCCGGAGCTGACACTCTCTCACATATTTACAGCCCAATAAAAGTGATTTATTGATTAATTTCAGCGTAAAGCAAACAGATGTGTGGCGTTATCAGAGAGGAGGCCACCCCGAGCCAGATGTGACGCGGCGTGACACTCGGAAAAAAATGATTCATTAAAGAAGCTATACCTGATTTTTACTGTGTTAAAAATGTTGCAAAACAGAACTAATTATTAACAGTGATGACTTTATTAGCTCTTTTCACAACAGTAGAGACCAAGGCGGAGTTTTCAGTCACTAACACCATCTAGTATGATAACGGTGCACTTCCTGATGATATAAGATGCTTTATCATTAGATGCAGACACGACAGCTGATTTATTTTGACCTCAAGAACGGCTTATACACTATCTGTACTGGAACAAGAAACATTTTGCTCAAATACATGGAAAAAATCAAGTACAGGTTCTTTAATAAAGGAATTCTACAGCATGTTACATTAGTACTGGTTGCAAAAGAACATTTTATTCTGTCAGCTGCATAAGAGGTGTAGAGTGGAGATGTTTCGCCACCCAACCAAGAGGCTTCTTCAGTTCTGACCGGAAACGGGTAGCAAGCAAGCAAATCTATATAGCACCTTTCACGACAAGGAAGTCATGAAGTGCTTCACAACAAGATGTTAAAACACATAAAAATAACACACAATAACAACAGAGTCAGTACAACAATATGGCGGTCATAGCAGCCCCTAAAAAGATACTGCACCTTAAAACGCTTGACCAAATAAGAGCGTTTTGAGTTGGCTTTTGAAGGTATCAACAGACTCCAGTGAACGCAAGGAGAGGGGGAGATCGTTCCGGAGTCTGGGAGCAACAGCATGGAAGGAAAACGAGCGCGAGGACCCAGATCCAGAGACCTCAAAGAACGAGAGGGGGCGTACGGTTGGATCAGATCGCTGAAGGAGGAAGGAGCCTGACCGTGCAAGGCTTTAAAATTTTTAATTACATCTGGTAGGAGACTGACAGCCAACGAAGTGCTTTGAGAAGATGGGTGGGTTACTGCCTTGCACCTGTCTGAACGCAGAAGCCACCGTCACTGAAACTAGCACACCTGGTTCACAGTACCTGTTGTTAGTTAAGTCTATTGAACATTTCTAGACAAACTATATCTAATATACCTACGCTATTTACGCCCTTGTATATGTGCATGCCTAAGTTGACAGATACATATCTATTTTTTTGTTAAACACAGCCCAATTAACCTATGCAAGCACAATAGACCACAGACAACACAAAGCTAGTTAATTTCAAAGTAGAAATGAAATCTGTTGGTGATTAACTGTCTTTGAAGTCATTAATAAAGTAAACTAACTCTCTTGTCTTATTTGGCATTTTTATAAATCAAAGGTGAAAGGTATTGTATGTGAAAGAAAAATTTAAATCTGTCAACCGGGCAAAAAGTTGTAGGAGTGAAGACGTTCCGCTGCTCATCCAAGCCGCTTTTTTAGTTGTGGTTTCAGTGTGGTGAGCTCCTCCCTTCAGATAGACATAAGGCAGTGTCTGTCAGTAATCTGTGACTTAGTGTGGGGAGCAAATGGCGTCGGGACGGAGAGCGTCAAAAATATGACAGTAGCTCAGTCGGTGTGTCTGATCTGAATGTTGGCGGTTCGAATCCCGCTCTCAACGTAAACATCATCGGTAGAGCGGTCACATCCGCTGACCCGCAGGTTGGCGGTGCGATTCCAGCTCCCACAGATGAATGCTGTTGTTGTGTGCTTGGGCAAGACACTTAACCCACCTTGCCCCAGTGTCTGCGTACACTGGTGTATGAATGTGCGTGTGAATGAGTGAGTGTTTCCTTGATGTAAACTGCTTTCAGTGCTTTGAAGGTGGAAAAGCGCTATATAAAAATGTGACCGTTTATCATTGTTTCCGGCAAATATATCATTTTCTAAACAATAAAAGGTCTAAGTAAGCGATCTAAATAAGTTACGTGTTAGCAATTAATACCCCACAGAAGTGTAATACCCTCTTTTTAAAGCAAAGCGAAAGTGTGAAATATTTATACAAAGGTGTTCCAAAGCAGCAATACAATGGCGCCTTACAGTAGCACTAAGACGTCCCGCTGCACATATACTTTTACGGATGAAAGAAAACGTTAATTTTGCGTCTATTCCCCGAGTGCCAGGACGTATCTAAATTTGAGCGCGGTGCCACTTCTCGTCCTCATCGCGCGCTCGGCTAATTGAAGTGCAACAAAGCGGCAGCTCCTGGGTATTTAGCGCGTAATGCTTCAGTGGCGGACTTAAACTATAATTAAGTGTAGCACGGAGAAGTGTCCAGGTGGAGACGGGACTGAAATAGCTCTGATTTAAGACAACGCAGGGGGTCTAGGCTCCGAGGGCTGAGGGAAGACAGGTGCTTGTGAATGCTGCCTGCAGTGGTAAGCACGAAGTTGGCCTACATGACAACGGTAATATCTAAAGCTAAGTTATCCCATGATTACTTGAAGTGGAACTAAACACTAAATTACTAAAAAACGTTATTTTTTTGCTACTAAACTGCGTATATGGTGTTTGAATAGCGTTGTCTACTGTTCCTACTCCATTTTTTGACAACTGTAGTGTGAATCTGCAGCTTTCAAGTCAAAAACAGTGTGTGCTGGCTCCATTCACCGCTGCAATTTCAAGTACTATGTGACATCACGCAGGATTGCCCAGATTACAGCCAGGTGTTTCCAATTACGAACACCTGGCTGCAGGGGCGGAGTTTGAAGTGTGGATACCTGTTAGACCAATCACACTTCCTTCCTTATACCTCCAGACCCCGCCCTTCCTCTCCCCTCACTCTTTTTTACTCCTCCAGGTGCTGCCCAGTTTAGCAGCTCTATTTGAAATGTGGTTGTGGGAGACGTAAAGAATGAGGTAAATAACCATTTTTGTTACATTTTACTCCTAATATTTCATACACAAATTAGAGATAAATAGATGTAAATATTTATAATTCTTGCTATTTCAAATGATTATTTTACTATAAATATGAAGTTCAGTTAAATTCTCAAAATTAGCGCCTCACAGAGTTGATCCAGCCCCGGTGACACCCCAGTGAAAAAAGTCTGGACACATGACAAATAATAGAACTACAGAATAATCCATACACCACCACAGGCAGTCCACATGCCAACCGTGTCCCACAGTTTGAGAAACACTAGTGTGGAGCCATGAAAACACTGCTACCTAGATTAGTTTAAAGGTTCTACACTACGCAAAATGAATTCTCCTGAGCTTTAAGCCGCGTTAGAATGTTGTTACCTCATCAAAAACATACCCGGAGTTGTGTTTTGTTTTATTCACAGATTTAAGTAATTCAGCGTTATTAGCCTGTCTACATCACCAAAGCGCAAAATGCTCTGTTTCACCTTGTGATGTCATGTAGTAGTTTCAAGTTAACAGCTACCGTTTACCTTTTGTTCAGTAGAGATTGACAATTCCAGGGTTGAAATTATCCAAATGATTCTAGTGAAGGTGTATGGAGTTTAAAAGCACGGTGCAGCACTTTCTGTATTACCACATGACATCACAAGGTGTAATGTGTTTTCCATCTTAGAGAAGAACTCGTCTTAAATATGCAGGGTTTGTACGTTAAACTTGTGTGAATGAAACGCAACACAGCTCCGGGTATATTTTTGATGAGGAAACAACATTATAGCATAGATCAAAAATGGCATAATACGGGCCCTTTAATACTGTGGTACATTCCAGGCAAATGTGTTTTCCATCTGAGAGAAGAACTCGTCTTAAATATGCAGGGTTTGTACGTTAAACTTGTGTGAATGAAACGCAACACAGCTCCGGGTATATTTTTGATGAGGAAACAACATTATAGCATAGATCAAAAATGGCATAATACGGGCCCTTTAATACTGTGGTACATTCCAGGCAAAGCAGTAACATCTCCATGGAAACAAGCAGATCCACCAGAAAAGTTACAACAAACAGTAGAGTTACTGCAGGGCATAGACCAGTGTCCTGTACCATCCTCTCTGCCCAGGATGGGGATTGTGTCTTTGTACCCTTGTGATAATGATTTTTTTGTTTTGTGTGTTCCCTTCACTGGATGTTAGGGATTTTCGCTCTTTCTGAAGTACCAGAGTCTTGGGCTGGTCTGGCTCTGAGGCGCGTTCTTTGGCCCCGAACGCTCCGTCACTCTGCGTCCAGTCTGGCTTCAGTATCAGACTAATTTGCCGATGCTGTTCAACACTGCTGATCTAATCCACAACTGTTTGGAGTTCACCAAGAGGCTTTTGATGTTTTCAGTCTCTGTTCTCATGTCATGTATCTACACAGTCAGCCATTTATGCTATCCTCCTATTTAGTGTTTATTCAGTTTTATACAGTTTGCATTTTGCCCGTTTAGTTGCGTCACAGGTAAAACTCTGGACTTCTACACAGTTTTTAAGCCCATAAACCATTTTATGTCTGGCTCATTAGCACACCATTCAGGGGGGAGAAGGACTTAAATAGTTTACTTTGCCGTTGTTCATTCCCGTTTCAGACAGCAGAGGGAGCTCCTACATCTAAATGAAATGAATTTGTCGGTTAGTTAAGTCAATGAGTGTAGGTCACACTATTGACACAAAATAAAAGGACATATGTTTGAATATATGTTTGTTTTTTCTTCCTTTTTTTCATTTTCCAGGGTCTCAAATAATTCACCGAGGTATATTGGCTCCACACTTAAACTCCACCCACAACCACATTTCAAATAGAGCTGCTAAACGGGACAATACCTGGTGGACTAAAGAAGAGAATGAGGTGGAAGGAGGGTGGGGTCTGGGGGTATAAAAAGAGTGTGATTGGTCTAACAGGTATCCAAACTGCAACCCCGCCCCTGCAGCCAGGTGTTTGTAGAATCAGAAACACCTGGTTCTAATCAGGGCAGTCCTACATTATGTCACGTAGTACTTGAATTTGCAGTGGCCGAGCACACGCTTGTTTTTGACAGCTGTTTTTTACACAAATGTGCAATTTTACCTAGTTTGCACTAAAGGTAGAGTCGATAATGTTATTAAAACACCATATGTAGAGTTGGGTAGCAAACGTTTATTTAGCGTTTAATTCAACTTTAACCCTGGCGTATCTGATTTTCACACCACAGAAGGAGGAAGTAGGTATTTAAATGCATCTGAATCGTCCTTAGCTTTCACAAACTTTTTGGTACATAGTTAATATCCACATCCTTTCCCCATTACAGATACATTGTATGGGCAGCTCTTGAGTTCAAAATAAGTCCCCCGTGTACTCTATGAATGTGGAAGTGCGTGGTTATCATGCTAGTTGTTATTAGCATTTCCCGAAAAATTCTTCTCTGACCCGTGAACGCTTATAAACCCATCACAGTGAATCATTAGGATGCTCAGAATGCACAAGATAAGTGAGGAATAACTTTGGACCACTGCAAACCATTTAAAATGAACTAGTTCTGTTTTTCACGCTTTTAAAACAGTAAAAAGTCAGGTACAGGTATTATTTTTGTAGTTTTTCCCAAATGGTGTGACATGTTCCTATATAGTGAGACCATTAGTTGTGAATGAGCTGGTATTTAGACAGATTGTTATATGCAGCTGCAGGTGAAGCCAGCCACATCTGTCACGCTATCAGCCCTGCAAAAAAATATAAGATGACACTTTCAAAAATTACTTTGTAGATCTTTTACAGAAACTTTCCCAAAATGTGGTAACAATTTAAAATCTATTTTTGTCCGTATACAGTAGAAGCCTATTCTTGAGTTTGACCATTACTTTAGACAGGGGTGAAGGAGAGAAAGTGGGATAACAAGCTACAAATGGTGATGGAACAGAACGCAATTTTGTGCCTAAAGTAGGGTTGTCAAAAGTATCGAAAATCAGATACTAAAACTAGTATCGAAACTAGATACTCATTTGAGCAAGTATTGATACTAAAAAGTCGCATTTACAGAATAATCCCTACACCACCACAGGCAGTGCACATGTCAACCATCAGAGGTGGGTAGTATAGCCAAAAATTGTACTCAAGTAAGACTAATGTTACTTCAAAATGATTACTCAAGTAGAAGTACAAAGCTGTGGTCCAAGAAATGTATTCAAGTAAGAGTAAAAAAGTATCTGGGAAAACTCAGAACACATAATGTAAGTAAGTAAGCTCAAGTAATAGTAACTTAAAGAGTAACTGTCAGGACACATCATCTGATTTATGATTTAAAGTTAACATAAGTGGAAAGACAAAAAATGAAAAGATGCACAAAAACTGGTATTTTCAAAGGATAGACACAAAACAAGAAAAGTTAAATCATATCTGAAGGAGTGGTGCAAAAAACACAAATGTTCAAATAATTTAAACGATCGAACAGTCGAAACTAGATACTCATGTGAGCAAGTATCGATACTAAAAAAAGTCGCATACACAGGACAAAAATGAACCTTTTCTGAATAGCTTTAGAACGATCTTGAGCTGTATCAGAACAAGTATAAGACCACATAGACTAGTATACACCCAGAGTATACAACACTAGCCTAAAGCATTTGCTAACAAGTTCAACATAAGGCCAACCACTCGCTGTTTCTTCACAAGTACTAGAACTTCTAATCAAAAGATCGCAATGAGAAGATCTGAATTAATGCATGTACAGTTTGATGTTAAAACTATAGGATTTGAAAGTGGACGTCCCATAATGAGGGCACCATGGAGAGAAAGGCTTATATGTCCATGCTGCTATAGATCAGAAAGTTCTCAGATCCATAACTCTTCATATTAATTAGAACCTTCTGCCTAATTGTACCCATAACATGTAATTATGCAGTGAAACCGTAGCTCTGAACGCTAGTGTACGACAACAGGAAACCCACATTATTGAATTGTTTACGCCAAGTTTTTGGTGGTGGCGGTGATGTCATTCAAAAGTTAAAATCATCTTTAGTTAATCGTTTTTAGTTTTTTTACAAACTATACAAGCAAATCACTAATACTTGATTGTGCTGCTGTTACTGCTGCAAGATACTAGGCCTTAGATTTAGTTCTTGAAATGTGGTATGGTCTTTTTTTTTTTACGGTATTAAAAATTCTGCTTATCATATTAGCAAGGGGACATGAATATGGTAGGCTGAGAGGGTATTAAAATGACTACACCCTAAGTAGCCTTACTAAAGCATGAACAAAATAAATTCATGAAGAACAAATAGTTTATTAAGAATGCTTCAGTCTTAGAAACTACTTAATGGGTTGGAGTTTTGAGTTGGAGTTTTAAAGAACACATATTATGATAAATTAAACTGTCCCCTCATCAAAAAACTACCTGTTGTAGTTGTATTTTTGCTTCATTCACTCTTGTTTCATTTATTTTGCATTTTGCCTGTTTAGTTGCCTCACAGGTAAAACTCTGGACTTCTCCTACACAGTTTTTAAGCCAATAAACCATCACCAGATACATTCTATGCATGGCTCATTAGCATAGCATTCAGTTGCTTACTTTTTTTTCACAATTTTCTGGGATCTCAAACAATTCACTGAGGTATATTGGCTCAGGAATTAAGAAAATGGTTGAGTTAAAGGCCCTGTATCTGATTTTTTCACCATGTACTTGAGCAAAAATTGTCTTGCTCCAGTACAGATATATTGCATAAGCAGCTCTTCAAAATAAGTCTGCTGTGTATCATACACACCTCTAATTATAACGTGTTTTATTGTCTGATAATCATGAAGTGTGTGGATAGCATGCTAATTGTTGTTAGCTTTACCGTGATGGCAAAACTCCACTCTGGTCACTGAGAGTTGAGAAAAGCGCTTATAAACTCATCCTGGTGAATAATTAGGATGCTCTGAATACACAAGGTAAGTGAGGAATAACTTTGGACCACTGCAAACTGTTTAACATGAACTAGTTTTGTTTTTCACGTTTTTAAGACAGCAAAATCTGTCTGTATTTGTCTTCTTCAAATCCGACATCCTCCCCGCGTTTAATCCACTCGCTGTACACCCTCCTCCTTTGTATTCTCCTGTCGGACTGTCTGTTTGCATCTATTTTTAAGACTGACCCATATCTAATTCCTGGGTGTTTACAGTCAAAAACAAGACATGAATAAATGAATAACGTTAACGCTGGCCGGTCGCCCTGGGAGCACGCGCACATCATGGGCTGATGCAGGAGGTGGAGGGGTTTTTGGGGTTAGATGGAGCGATCCTGATTTCGAGTGCTTTCTAAAGTTATTCTGAGGAGTCTGAATCAAAACTGAAATCGAATGTGCTTTCGGTGCAGTTGGGTAAACAGTACCCTTTACCCAGCCAGCCCGACGCCCCTGCAGGGAATACAATGCAGCGGTTCATTCCAAAATCATTTCGGAACGACACTATACCACATGAAACCATAAAAGACCAGTAAAGTCACTGTACCTGATGTTCACCTGCAAAATAACTAATTAATTTAAGATACTATTGTAACCACAGCTGCCCTGGGTAGACTAATGGAAGTGAGGCTGCCAATCTGTTCCAATTGACCCCTCCGAAAAAACACACACACACACACACACACCACTTTCATACTAGGCAATGTGTGAGAAGTGTCTTGCCTGAGGACACAACAACAGTTTTGCCACTGCTGCCCCACTGTGGCACCTGATATTCCCAGCGGTCTCCCGTCCAAGCTGTTCACGCAACTAAACAGAAAATAAGCAATTTACATTAGATCTGCATCACAACCACACGCGCACAACTGCACTGAAGTCCCCCCGATGGACCAACCCTGTCGACTTTTACACTCTCCCAGCAGGAAGGACCTCCCCCAGGTAAGAACAAACGATTCCACAGGTGCCGATTAGGTTTTAGCTTTAGCAGTATATCACTCTAACTGCTTCATTTTTGAGGGGCTAAGTCTAAGGCCTTTAACAACAGTTTAAAATAAAGCGATAAACACTGAAATACATTGAAAGACACTGAAACAGAAGAAACTTAAACCAGTTCTCTCCTTCACATGGTCCGGCCCACGACCTCACCCCAAGGCTTTAAAAATGGCCGACATTGGGCACCCCCCTCTTTTGTCTGGACCATGTGGAGACTCAGGTAAGTAGTGAATGTGGATATGTAACTGTATTGTATAACTGAAATGAATAGGTTTAACCACATAAATATCTTTTAAATAACTTGTGTATATGTGATATTTAACTTAAAGGTGAACGACAACTAAACAAAAACTAAACAAAACAAACCCGGGATAGTTGTGTCTAGCAGTTTAGTTGGTTATGGAAAACTTGGGGGAAATTAAATAAAATTAATGTGAGTTTAATGGGACAAAGGGCCACTTTGTCATACAACCAGACTTACTAAAAAGCCTTGTCCATAACCTCACTAGTTTAAACCGTGTTTGTCCTCCTGCCAGAACACTTTGAATAGAGAGAAGTCAAAGCTCCAGCATCTCTTTAGGACTTGGCTTGTGTTGTGATCTTTTATTCATCCTGTTCTTTATTAAGCTCCTTTATTTGTGATGGAGGAAGCAGCACACAGCACACTCTCTGTGAAAAAGAACTCACCAGCTGATATTAAACATTCAGGAGAGCCCTGCCAACCTCTCGCACAAAACATTCAAAATTACAACTCACCTGCTAATCTCTTCTTGTACTTTTTACCTGCTTTTGCATTGCATTTTTATTTCAATATATGTACCATGAAATACCAAGGGGAAGGGGAAATACCACTTTTTTCTTTCTTTTCTGATTTGTCCTCTGTGAATCAACTTGCTTGGTCATTCAAATCCACACACTTTGACAAAACGTTACATAGAACTGTATCCTGTCCCCCTGATTTCAGTTGGGTGTGACTGACAGGCGGATTGACCAGTCAGAGAGCATGGTCTGTTGGTGTCACAGCAAACGTGGCGGCTTAGGTCGTTTTCACACGTGTTAGTGCACTCTGTGGACCGACCCAGTGTGCACTGGATTGAGTTCTGTTTACTTTACTTTTGGGTCGGTCTTCTTCACATACACTGCGCATCATTCACCCCAAACACGCACCAGGAGCCACGTGAGAGTTCATCAGCTGATCACCGAACTTATTTCGAAGACAACGCATTTCAATGGACAGAGACCCATGAATATACACGCACGCGCTCACTTCCCTTATACGCGGTGGTCTTTTCTTTCACCTGTGGCTAAATATGCCATGAGGACTGTATGCAGAGGAGGCGTGGTGGCGGAGGAGAAAAAGCTTTTGGAATGACACACAGACAGACCCAGGCAGGAGGAGAATAGTCTCCTTCTGGAGACTGATATTAAGTTGATCCAAATTGCCTCGTCAGACGAAAATGTCAAACAGCAGCTCTGCAGCTCTGCCTATTCATAGAAATATACGTTATCTGAGTGCTTCTTTGCTCAACTCAAAGCACTTTTACTGTCACAGTGGACTGCGCAAGTCGGCCCGAGGTTAGCCATGTTCACACCGCACTTGGTCTGCTCCAGAGTGAGGGTGGAACCGCTCCGAGATCTACTGTTTCAAGAGCTCTCGGACCGGCCCCTTACTGCATTCCAGAGTGTGGCTGTTGGGTTCACACCGGCCCAAGCACCGCTCTCAGAGCAAATGCTCTTTTACGTCAGTCTAACTAGTGGCAGTTTGAAAACGACCTTACACGTGAAAAAGGGAATTCAACATTCTCATCTCTCATTTATCTCAGATAAAAGAAGTTATTTATTGTTCAGAATGTTACAATAATTTTCAAGAAGAGATGTCTTCTGCATTTGAGAGACACGTGATGGAAATTAGAGGTTGTGATTGGACCGTCCCAAAATAGGACGGAGGTTTGTCATGCTCTATATTCCGATTCTAGACCCGTCTGGATTCAAACTGAATGCAAAAGGGACTGGCAGGTTAGACACTGAATTCACCCTGTGCACCACTTGGCAAATACACTGATACATGGAAGGAAAAGTTTGCACTAAAAGGCATTCTCACAATCATAAACCACCAGGTGAAGTGTCTTGCCTGTACAAAAACAATCTAATATAGGTTGCTAGTGGCCACCTCCAAAATCAGTGGGTGAAGTAGAATTCTGTTAATACTGTAAACCTTGTACCTTGTACTTTTAAAATATCAATAAAGTAGGAATGGGTATATATGGGAAAAACTATAAACATTCAGTGCATATCCGACATAACATACACAAGTAACATACATGTATTTAACATACACATTTATGCTGTGCCTGGAGGTGTCTGAAAATGCCTCTGACTAACCCTCTGACAAAACTCCACACTCTTTAATGAACTTTATGGACTAATTTGGTTGCCTCGTATAGATTTTTTTGTATCCTGTTCTTTCTTTTAACTATGGGCTTGAGTCTGAAATAAAAAAAAAAAAACTCAGACCAGGTTTACCATTACAATCAATGACCCACAAGGACAAACCAGTGTGTAGCACCAGTGTGTGCAGTCATTATATTAAAGACCATCACCCACTATTACATGATCCTAAAGTGACTGGTGTGTTCAAGGACCTGGAAAAAGTCTGTACTTCACAGTAAACCTCTCAAATCTAAGTGCTGTGTATATCTACTCGATCCTATGTGACAGACAGGTGCATTCTGCTCTGATTGGACTAATCAGGAAGAATCCGAAGTGCTCCTGCAACATGGATATGATTATGGAGGAATGACATTAGCTTGGAGTGTGATGTCACCTGTGCTTTGAAGCTGTACTTTCAACTGCTCTTTGCCAGTCACGTGACAGAAATGCTGCTCGCATCCTCACTGAATCATTCTCGCTAATTTTAACATATGGGAAAACTCCATAAAAATCAAGGTATTAAGGCCCTCTACCCAATTTTTCCCATGTTTTTGAGCAAAACGTGTCTTGCCCCAGTACATATATATTGTATAAGCAGCTCTTGAGGTCAAAATAAGTCTTCTGGTACTATATATAATTCACTAGCAAGAACCACGCCACAACAATGGTATACGATAGTAGAAGCCAAAAATCTGTCAACTGGACAAAAAGTTGCAGAATTAACTTTGGCTTCTACTATGCATCAGACCTGGACGACTGAGGGATTACGCAGAGAATGTTATACGATAAAGATATTTATTGATGACATGAATAGATGTGGAGGTTGGGTAGAGACTCAAATAAAGATATTATTGATGACATGAATAGATGTGGAGGTTGGGTAGAGACTCAGGATGGAGGCTCTGTCTCAGGCGGTTAGCCCAGCCGATTCAGGATCTCCTGTCTCTGTAGATGGTGAGGTCTTCTGGGCTGCAAGATGAACAGGAGACACAGGATGGGAGGGAGGGGTCCAGAGAGCGGAGACAGACGGCGTTCCCGGGATAAGCTTGTATAAATAGGGCTTCTGGGTAATTAGAGGTGTGGTTGAGGTGAGCTTTGATTTGCTGGAGAGGAGCAGAAGAAGGTTGAGGCGCGGTCCTGCTCCTGAATCTCAGTCAATCATATTAACTTTATGTGGGTGTTTTATTGTTTTACTGGCATGCTAGTTGTTAGCTTTACCAAACTGGCAAAACTGGCGGCAAAACTGGTCATTGAAAGTTGTGAAAAGCGATTTTAAATTCATCATGGTGAATATTTAGGATACTCAGAATGCATAAGGTAAGTGAGGAATAACTACAAAACATTTAACTGCCAGGGAAACGCATGGTCCGTCTGTATCAAAATAAAGATGGCTGCTTCCGAGTAAAAACAAAAGGACAAAATATGACATGGATCTTGACAGCACATGAGTTCTATACAAACTACAGAGCCGTTTTAAAGCCTCCCAGAGAATCGATGTATAGTTGACTTGTTGGTCACATGAACATAGAACATTTTACACAAATCAACCTACTTTATACGAGATTTTAGCAGCAAAACTATTCCCAAACTCTCCACTGAAATGAGTGGGATTCCCACTTAACTGGAAGTGCCACCACAGCTGCATTTACGGCAGAAGTGGGCGGGGCAGAATAAGGTCAATGAGTGAAGCACTAAACTCTGTTAAGGTGAGAGAAATGTCATTTTATCCAAAATGTTAGGTGATCAATGAGCTCCTTTGTTTCACATACGTCACTGAAATAAGCATATCTGATCCTATATTACATAAAATGGACTCTTGTGAGCTTTAAGCCATGTTATAATGTTGTTACCTCCTCAAAAACATACCTGGAGTCGTGTTTTGTTTCATTCACATATGTTTGAGTAATCATTTATTAGTCTGTCTACATCTCCAAATCTCAAAATGCTCTGTTCCACCTTGAGATGTCATGTAGTGGTAGTTTTCAAGTTAACAGTTACCTTTTACCTTTAATTCAGTAGAGATTGACCTTTCAAGAGCTGATATTATCCAAATGATTCTAGTGAAGGTGTATAGAGTTTACAAACACAGTGGAGCACATCCTGTATTACCACATGACATCACAAGGTGCAACAAAGTGTTTTCTGTTTGAGAGAAGAACGCAGCCTAACTATGCAGGGTGTGTGTGTTAAACATGTGTGAATGAAACAAAACACGACTTCAGGTATGTTTTTGATGAGGGAACAACATTATAACAGATCATAAAATAGCGCAATATGGGACCTTTAAATACATTTTTGTTTAGCCCTAAATCGCATAAGCAGTCGCCTTGCAGGGCTTCACTCGATTGTTGATTTATCCAACAGAAACAGAAAGCTATATACACTCTCCGTAACCTTCTTAGTGACATTGCATAAACCGTTTGAAATTTTGGGTTACATAACAAATCATAACGTACATTTACAGTTTGTGGATATAGTCTAAATGAAATTCCGTGGGCTGTTTGACTGTTAGGTTGTATAACATTGAGTTTTGCATTCCCTAATGATTCTCCAAAGGAATGAATGGCGTTAATCCTCCGTGCGCATTAGCAGTCTGAGCGGGCCTGTGTTATTTTAGAATTACAGAGACGCACTGCTGCTTCTTAATGACATGCAAATGAATGCCTTATTAACGAGCATCTCCAATTATTTTAAAACCAGCCTTTGAATAAGTTCGCCAGCGTTATTCTCGACTCGGAGCGGATCTTTCCATTTAGTAGAGTTTTGGATTTTATTGGGGTTACAAAAGCGGTTTGATCAACACAGGGCAGTTGCTGGGTTTTACGCGTTTTGGTATTTTAGAAATCCTCAAAAGCTGAAATGTTTCTTTAAAGAGGGGGAATTATGCTAAATCGACTTTTTGGAGCTTTCTGTCATGTTATTACGTTGTTCGCTCATCAAAAACTGGCCCGAAGTGGTTTTATGTGTCATCCATGCATGTTTGAGTAATCTAGCGATCTCTCCCAAGCCCTATTCGAACCCTCCTTATGGTTGGCAGTACAATTCTGCCAAAAGCCTACGTCACCCATGCTCACGACAGTTTTCGATAAATATACAAAACAATACACTACAACGTCATAAACCTGATGTAACGTGCAGTAGTTTCAGTAGCGAGATGCACGGCGATTGTGTTGCGATAGCGCTGTGAAGGGGGAGTGGCTTGAAACGTAATGAAAAATGCTGGTTTAGCATTTTCAAAACAATAAAAGGTAACATGGCGATCTAAATATGTTTCGTGTCGGCAAATAATACCCATATACGTGTCATAGCTCCTCTTTAAAGAACACATATTATGCAAAAATAGCATAACCCTCGCAATGCATGTATTCAACAATAACCGCAAATGTTAAAACCCCATAACAGAGAGATTTTCATTTTGCGTTTATTGAACCGCTGTACTACAAGCATGCGTCTTATCAAAGTCCTCTCCTTTTGTGGAGTGCGGACAGGGCTCGGCTGGCCTGCCACTCTCCACTTAGCTCTAATCAGGTCACCATAATAAGTAGCAAACTCCCTCTGTGCGCTCTTTTTTCTGCCCAAGACCTTCATGAATAATTGGACCGGAGGAGGGGCGGAGAGGGGTTGTTGGAGGAGGTAGTCTGAAGTTGTCCATTTTAAGAACACGCAGAAATATACTGTACAAACACAGCAAAAAAACAGAATATAGTTTAAAGCCACAGTATAAAACTTTTAATTTAAAAAAAAGTCTAAAATAAAAGCATGTTTTTTATTATTATTTTGATTGTGTTGACTAGATGGATTGGTACCACTTCATAATAACACCGTGGCCTGGATTATTTATACTAAACTACTAATTCACCTTATTCCAGAAGTTGCTGTAGGCACCGGCATCGTCATTTGGGTTGTATTATTTTGTATTATTTTCTATTGACAGCAAATAAGTTCTATTCGTACTACAGAGCTATTTTAAAGCCTCCCAGAGAATCGGTGAGGTGTTGACTTGTCGGTGGACATGAACATAAAACATTTTATACAAATCAACACTACTTTATGTCATATTTTTGGGCGAAACTTTTCCCAAATTTGCTATTGAAAAGAATGGGATTCCGTCTTAACCAGAAGAGCCACCAAAGCAACCGTGGATTGGAGCGTTTAGAGGCAAAAGTGGGCGGGGCCAAATAAGGTCAATAAACGATTTGTTCATGCTTTATCAAGGCTAAAAAAACAGTAGTTATTATAATGTTTTCACGATGTATTTAGTTGCGTGTTAAATAACTTCCTTTTCCCCAAAATGTTGATGTTTTTTCATCTTCCATTAGTTTAATTATATTGTACTTAAGGGCCCTGTACCTGATTTTGGACCATGAGTGAGGAACATGGTTCACTTTGATGAATGTTGTGTCATGACAGACAAACAACTGTCTGTCAGAGTTCCAGGTCCCAGTCAACACGTTAGGAACAATGTGAAACCACAGTGCAGGTTATGGGGGACTCTTCATTTTTGCAATTTTTTAGCCAGGATTTGGGTCAGGAGTACCTAGCTGAAAGATTAGCCAACTCTGCATGCGGCAAGTGATGAGAAAAAAAACTAACATGGTGGCTGAGTGGTGAGCACTCACCACAAGAAGTTTCTGGGTTTCTGCCTTTCTGTGCAGAGTTTGCATGTTCTCCTTGTGTCTGGGTGGGTTTTGTCCAGACACTCTGGTTTTTCACATCAACCCAAAACATGGGTAGTCCTGCGGCACCAACTGCTCCTGACAGGTTGCCCCAACGGCACTGAAGGATGGGTCAAATACAGAAGGCAAATTTCCCTGTGGGGACAAAAAGTGCACCTGAAAGGCACTGTACCTGATTTTTACCCTCTTAAAAACGTGAAAAATAGAACTAGTTCATTTTAAACGGTTTGCAGTAGTCCGAAGTTATTCCTCACTTACCTTATGCATTATTCAACTAGCATTCAGAGTTTCTAAACCCTTTTCACTGCTCTCAGACGCCAGACTGGAGTTTTGCCGTGGCAGTAAAGCTAAGAACAACTAGCACTTCCTGATTATCGGATAATTAAACTCTTAATAGATAGACGCAGACATATTTTGACCTCAAGAGCTGCTTATACAATATATCTGTACTGGAGTAAGACAGGTTTTGGGGTACACAGGGAAAAATCAGGTACAGGGTCTTTAAACTTACCATTATTAGGGCCCGAGCACGGCCCTATTGTATTTGTACAGTTTTGAGGAAAATGGCAAAAATCAAGCAGTAAACAATAATGTATAGGCAGTTAAGTGGTATCAAAAATTAGAGTTCGGTGAGCTCTAATTTTGAAACCCTGACAAAAAATATTGAAAGACGGCTCAGTAGCGCCACCTCAAAAATTGATTTACATTGCACCAATAGGAGCCCGACCCAGAAAAATGTCATCGTAGACAAATGAAATTTAGCATCAAAAATAGGTCACGTTAAGACATGTAAAAAATTATATTATGGCCCCACCCTAAACCCTACAGGAAGCCGGCCATATTGGATCAAACCCGGGATCGACAAAATCACTCATCAAAATCTTTTGACATCTCCTCCAACAGTTTTCATCAAAAACACTTCAAACTTGGCCAAAAGACACAAAACCAATGTGCAATGACATCTCCTCAACAGTTTTCATCAAAAACACTTCAAACTTGGCCAAAAGACACAAAACCAATGTGCAATAAAAGGTTATCAATTAACTTTTAAATAAATGTTGGGTGTAGTCATGGTGATTTTTCAAGAAAATGTCAATTTTAAAAATTCTATCTTTACATAAATATAAACATTGTCGGATTTGAATGGACCCAATGAAGTGCGAGTGCACATTTCTGAGCTGGACGTAATGACATGCAAATTATGGCTATATCTTTTAAGATGGCTCTATAGCACTCCCTTCAAATTTGATTTTAAAAAATTCATAAAAGCCAAACTATTTGTCGTGAACTTGTGAAAGAATTTACAGAAAGGCTCTTCATAATGGGGAATAATGTGACAAAGTCCCATCATTCTAACTTTTACTGTTACCAAATATATATTTTTAAAAGCCAGGTCTTTCGGGTCATGTCGGCCATATAGCAAGGCTGGTGGAGAAAACAGACACTTCAAACACCCCAAAAATACATATTAAACCATCACATGAACTTACAGAGGAGTTTAATGAGGTAAAAATGTTACTTAATTCTGCTTCAATAAACAATTATATAAATAAATCAGTGATATATTGACATTCATATGTAACTACAGCAACACACTCATGCTCATATATATATATATATATATATAACTATCAGAGGTCTAAGGAGGAAGACGAGCGGGGCATGGCCTTAGTCATGTTATGACTCGAGGAGCTGGGGATAGCATCCACAGATCCAGACCAGACCTTGGGACCATCTGAAAAGGTGGTCCACACCTTTCTAACTCTTGAGGAGTTGGAGAGGGAGCAGTTAGGGCCTCAAAACTATCAGAGGTCTAAGGAGGAAGACGAGAGAGGCATGGCCTTAATCATGTTACAATTTGCAATGGCCTCTAAAGCTGCTCAGGCTTTAGATACAAGAGAGGAACATCTGCTTAAAGATCTGGAAGACCTCAGGAAGCTTCGAGAAAGAGACAGTGAACAGCACGAGGAGGAGAAGTTCAAGTTAATGAACAAAACTGAGCTGATCATTGGAGCTCATAAGAAGCACGTGCAAGACCTAAAATCTGAACTAGACACAGTGAAAGAGGAGAACGGACTATTAGTGAGAGAGTCTGAGGAACTGAAACGTATGATTCAGTTCAAAGATGGAGAGATAAAACAGCTTGTGAAAAAGCACGAGGAGGACAAGTTAAAGTTACTGAGCAAAACGAAGCTGATTATTGAAGCTCATGAAACTCAAATGGAGAGAAAGGACAGGACAACCCAAGAACTCCAAACTGAACAGGACAAAGTGAAAGGTGAGAAAGGAGCACTTGTAGACCAGTCAGATGAACTGAAATACCAGCTTCAGTCCAAAGATGACACTATAGAGGGGTTTTGAAGACACAGGTCGCAGAAATGAAAGATATGTTGGAGAAAATTTGAGAAGATTCCTGCCAAAAAGCCAAAGAGTGGGAGACGGAAAAGCAGAGTTACCGCAAGGACCTTGCTGATCTGAAATCCAGACTGCAGGAAAAATCTTCGGAGAATACAGCACCGACAGAGCAGGACTCTCAACTGGAGCATGCTCTGGCAAATCTTAAAACAGATATGTCCGCTCTGGTACAGTTCTCTAATGAACTGGAGGTAAAACAACAAGCGGAGGCTGAGCAGATGGTCCAGATGCTGCAGCAAATGCAAGACAAAGAGACACAGATCCGAAAGATGGAGGAGGAGAAAGACACCATGTTGAGGACCTGTGAGGAGATGAAGGACGACCTGAGCAAGTCACAGGTGCTCCCTGCAGGTTGAGAGATGCAGTGTGTTGGAACAAAAGCTGAGGAGGACAGAAGAACAGCGCTCCCTGCTGGAGGAGATGAGCAGAGCACTGGAGCAGGAGCTAGAGAAGAAAAAGAGGAAGTGGTACAGGAGGCTGCTGCGCACCTAGACCCTCTCTCAACCCCCCTCACTTTTCTGCACATAAATAAAGCATAACAAAAAATAATAATAATAATAATTTGTTTAATTTAGACACAAATCCATCCATGTTTTTGTCCTATTTTGGGTTAATTATTATTGGAACCACCTTATCCATGGTTTAGTCTATTTTAGATTTGATTAGACCTCAAAGTTTGTGGTCAGATCTGGTGGAACTCAGAACGCTGAATATTATCTTGGTGGTTCCTGTTGTTAAAAGTTAAACCACACAGGGCATCACTCATACTGGGTCAAAATCTAAAATCTACCTACTAACGTACTTTAACAAACTTGTCCTAGGGTTTTTATCCGACAGACTCCAAACTGAGGCAGCCTTATCAGGACATATCATAGTGGTTAAAAGAATGTACATAAGTCTCAGAGTGTGGTCATAACGACCTCTTAACGAAACAGCCATTTTGAAAGTATAAAAATCCATGTGACTTTTGTAAAAATGGTCCGATCTGGACGGACCCAATGTTGCATTTGTGTGTTTTAATGACCTGGACATAATGATGTGTGAATTAAACTTCTATTTTTAAAAATGTCTCTCCAGCGCCACCTGCAATGTTAAAATGGGACTGAGGCAATTTCTTGATAGAAATCGCCCCCACTGAAGCGCACCCTTCTGCAGTCGCAAGGGGTGGGGACTTCTATCACAGCTTGCAGTTTTAATTGTGATTTGAGTCTTGTGGCAAAATGGCTCTCCAGAAACATTTATTTTCACTTTGGCAGTGGCCATTTTGAATCAAATATCAAACCAGGCTGGACAGGCAGCTCTCCCATTGAAGAGTTCCCTTACGCGGTTGCAAGAGTTGCAAGGGCCCTTTATCACTGCTTGCAGTTTGAATTATTATATATTTTGCGGTCCCCACAAAAAAAGGAGGAAAACCACCAACCAGGAGCAGGTTGGAATAAAATGACAGGATGCTGACTGAACAAATGTGTGTCCTTTTGAACAGACGCAGACATGATGACAGAAATAACACTATGATCAGACACGCTCATGTAGCCTGCTACAGGAAAACAAGTGCATTCATGTAATTCTGCATGTGGATACTCATGACTCTTGGCATAACTCGATATTGTCTCAAATTCTGCTTACTTTGTGAAACTTGCATCATGAGCTCTACGACCAGATGTTTAATGTGTTTTTTGAAGGTAAAGGATATTATAGTATGAGCTCCTACTGGTTTACAAATGAAACTACAATCCAAATTTGTCATAAGACGTGATGCCTATGTTGAGCTTACAGAAACTGTTACAGACTAACTGTCATTACTGCCATATGGCCATACATTTGAAAGATTATAATTAGGTTGATTTTATCTGACAAATCCTTACATTGTTATTTATTTCTTGGTTTGGTGGGATAGTACGTGTGGTAAATAGCTGAGAAGAAAATGACAGAAATACAGAAATACCTACGGTATATGTCAGCAGTACAACAAATTTCATCCAAATTGCAGGGTTAATGTACATGCAAAACAACATGTTTTTCCTGACAGTTCAAACATTAATTTAACAAAATAATAGTGTTATCATTTATTTGTCTTTGTCTAATCATAACTATTGTCCAACTTAACCACAGACTGTATATATAAATGAACACAGCTAACGCGCTAGCCGGCGTGTTCCAAATAGGAAGTGATCATGGACGCGCTTCCGGCTCCATCAACTCTGGCTCCAATTCACTTTACATTGAAAAATTGTCACCCCTCTCTCTGTAACTGCTGCAGTGAGTTTTATTTGTCTATTTTATCTGTAAATCAAGATATGAACATTAATAATCAATAAGGCGCCTTCTTTCTGAGAGGTCGCTCTGGCTAGCGATAGCAACAGGTTTGATTGACAGTGTAGCTAAGCGCCTGCTCCCTGATAGACGCTCCAGATTGGCTGTTTGGTTGCTATGATACTCGTGGTCGGAACTCGGCTATAAATTTGCCGAACACTATGGTTGACGTCGCACTCACTTAGTCCACTTCTTTATACAGTCTATGAATTTAACATTATAGTTGCTAGGTAACATTTTTGAAATTACCTCTATGTATATAACACGTAAAGACGCGTTAGCACATATCTGTCATATTGCTATAATATTTTCTGCTTCTTGTAATTGGGTTACTCAAAAAATAATAATAAAAAGAGAGGTTAAGGTTAAGGAGATATGTATTTATTTTTTGTCAGTATTGCATGTCCCGAATTGTAGGCACTTCCTTAGTCCCCACTAAACGCTGTTGTGTTGGCTCCCCCCTGCATCTCCAACCCATCATCGAATACTGTAAAGCTTAGGCCCTTTACATATTCCTATCACCGCACACCACACCCCCCCCATGATGTTCTAAAACGCTCCGTAAGTGGATTGGAGTGCTCCCCCTCGCCTCTCGTACGCACTGGTGGTCCAGGTACGCGCTACCATTATCCCTCTAATGCTGCTCATCCATTGCGCCCCCTCTTTTAAAACTGATAGCTACATTTGCGCGCTGCACGGACGTAGCCTCTTCCTTAGCGCTCCTCGCATTCCACGTGCCTTGGCTTATCATAAATCTCATAGGCTAATGGGACAGCTGACCCTTCTTGGTTCGAACGCCGCACTCAGCACTTTGCTACCGACATTCGTATGCTAAAAGAGCAAGTGCGGTGTATCGCAAACAATGGACTTATGCAAAAAAAAAAAAAGAAAAAAATCACCCTTAGAAGTGCGGACTGGGCATAACTAGCCGTGCGCGCGTGATTAATTAAGGTAGCTAGCTGTCTTGCGTATAGATTCCGCGACATTGAGCCCCCCCATTCTGCTAATGTGTGGTGGTATAATCTCGAACAACAAAGCTCGGGAGGGAAGCGGAGTCAGGGTCAGATTAGAATGGGCCAATGAAAAAAACTCATTATCTACTCTTATACAGTACTGTGCAGGCTGCAATTAGCAACAGTGAGTCATCTCCGCAGACTGGAAATAGATCATTGAGTTCAATTAACTTTTACATTTTTTTTTTGTACTTTTTGTAATGGTGACGTATACACAAACCGACGACATGAACAAGACTGTGAATCAAATAGTTTTAAGTCAGTGTTTTTTATAGTGGATGGGCTGGTAGTGACCCATGACTTTAAAGAGCTGTATCTGATTTGTACTGTCTTAAAAATGTGAAAAACAGAACTAGTTCGTTTTAAACATTTTGCAGTGGTCCAAAGTTATTCCTCACTTACCTTATGCATTCTGAGCATCCTAATTATTCACCACGATGAGTTTCCAAGCGCTTTTCGCCACTTTCAGAGGCCACAGCGGAGTTTTGCGTCACAGTAATGGTACATTAACTAACACTTCCTGATTATTAGACAAAAAAACAATTTATACTTAAATGCACACAGTACACAGCTGACTTATTTTGACCTCAAGAGCTGCTGGGGCATTTTCTTTTGTTTTTGTTTTTTAGTCCATTTTATGATGTTCTTTCATGAAAAACTGCAAAATCCTGCTCTTTTCAGATATTTTTATTTTGTGCATTTTTAGAATCCATACACCATCATTGATTATTTTGGTCATCGAGTAATTATTAGGTGAGTTATGTCAATTCACATGCAGGCCTGTCTGTATTGTTAGTTAAACTTCATATTTTTACATTTTAGTACCTTCCTGTAGGTGTTCTTTTGTCAGATGGAGGTTGGGACAGCCACAGACCTGAGATGAACTCTTTTTAAGTGGTGCAATGAAACTAGGACAGCAGTGTAAGGACACTCTAAGCAGTTTTGCCTTTTGTCCTATAGGAAGGGGGGACTGATGCAGCATTCTCGTCTGGGCCTTCATTTAAAGTAGGGGCCAGTTCAAACACTAAAAGTTGATTCATTCTACTTACTGAGCTGCATTCCTTAGGCCCTAGGTCTACCTATTCTTCTTAGAACCTTACTGATGAACAACAGTTACTGAGGTAAGAGTTCACTGACTGTGAAGTATATTTGTTCAACACATTTAGATTACCATTTGCATACATGTTCTTAAAAGACACATGTTATGGAAAAAATACGTTTTAACCATATTACAACATTGTGCCCTCATCAAAAACATCACTGAGTTGAATTTATCTTAATTCACACTGGTTTCAGTAATCCTCTGTAAAAAGTCTTTTGTCTCTGAGCCTCAGAAAATACACAGTTTGAATTTTCTCAGCATTGTTACATCACAGGTAGAAACCCTGTGCAGCTTTTAATTATCGCCAGAGTTGTTCAAAGCATTTTGCCCATCGAATTGTGTTCTTTGCAATGACTTGCTTACATTATGTTGTCGGGACATGTTTGTTATGAGCTAAGATTAGTTTTTTTCCCCATGGTAATTTTCTCTGCTACCAATATACAGTGTTGGAGAAGTTACTTTGAAAACTCATTAATAGTTTCTTGTAAAATATATATATATATACACATACAGTGTTTCACTACTTAGTTACTGCCTCAAGAAAGTAACTTAGTCACATTTCTTTTGGGATTACTTTATTTGCAATATTGTATAAATGAATCAAATATGTGCTTTTATGTTTTATTAGAGATTATTAAATTAAAACTGTCTCAGACCTCACACCAACAAAAAAAATTAGTAACATCTGCACAGTGCTGCTACTCTCTCTGCGTTTGAGGTGGTATGTGGCAGCAGAAGTCACGTCTGTGGGTAATTAAGTAACTAAATAAGTATTTTGTTAGTAACTAATTTAATCACAAGTAATAGTAATTAAATTACACCCAACACTGCCAATATATATGGTGATTAGTTCTGAAAGTTTTAAAACATGATATGTCAAAGCAAAGGTACTCAAGAGTATGTTTAAAGGCCAATAACAGTACACATAATGCAGAATATATGTCTTTAAATTAACCTTACAATTTACAATCCAGTTTAGCATACAAGAAGTGTTAAAATACTTGAATCACTATGACAAATTGGCCAACTATATCTTTGAAAATTTGTATTACTGCAAAATATACAACACTAATTTTGGCATACTTTATTTAATTCAGAAACTGGAGCAAACTCTTCAGAAGGTTTGTGGAGGTTAAAAACATCACAAATATGCACTTCCTGACAACAGACTTTGACTTTTGTACTGGAGACCTTAAACTGTGTAACTTGCTCATACACAAAGGTTGGGTATCCATATAAAGAGTAGAGAATGTGTGGAAATGTGTGAAGTGCTCTGGGTGGTAAACACAGTGACTAAAATACATAAGTGTCGCACGCAGTAAGTAAGAATTAATTCAGCTCGAAAGGTGCAAAAACATCCATCTGTATCTTTTGACAGATTTCACAACATCACAGTTAGCGTAGCATGTCATTTATAACAGCCTGGCTATGTCAAAAACAAATCTGCAATCAAAACGTCCATGTGAAATTTGTAGACAAAGGAGCACTGGAAAAAGAAACAATAAGATAATGCATTAAGTGCTTGAATCAGGTAGTAGTCTTGAATTGAGAACATTCTGACTGAATGGGGAGACGCATGCTAATAATAATAACAGAAATAATAATTAAAAAAAACAAAACTTATTAGAGACAGAAACAACCAAGGCTCAGATGTGTTTAAAATAGTTCAAACTGAGAGTGGGAGTGTGTTTACCCTTTCAAATTATAAACAAAACAAACAAAACTTATTAGAGACAGAAACAACCAAGGCTCAGATGTGTTTAAAATAGTTCAAACTGAGAGTGGGAGTGTGTTTACCCTTTCAAATTATGCATAATCTAAATAAAACATTGGACTACAATAATAATTTTATTACTAACTGTTAATATGATGCCAAATATGTTTTTGGGAACAAAGCTCTCACTCGTGTTACCTGCTCTACTTCTGTGCTGATTCTTGTGTCAGTTCAGTGTTAATCAGTATAAAAATGCATACAAATTATAAAGAAAAAGATTCGGTTATTTAAAAAAATGAGATCCGGAGCCAACCATTCACGTTAAGGAACCGTTCAAAAGAGCCGACTCGTTCATGAATGTCACATCACTAGAAAAAAGCTGTATGAAATGCCATACAAATCATATTAAAAGAGACAGTATTATCACTGAATTACAGTAAACCACAGACCAAAAAATATCTGATACGTGCAATCCAAAGCCCACCAAGGCCCACGCATTTATGTTAGGTTATAGTAGTTCACAGTTTAAGTTTTCAATTTTGTTAAAATGATGATAAAATATCTTGAATATAAAATCATTGGTAGCATGATTTTGTAAACATGTAGCAATATTTTATTTTATTTTTTTTGTCTAATTGCTCATTAGTCTGTTCAAATGACAAATCTGACACATGGGCACAGAGAGACTGAGGCAGCTTGGAAAAACATTGGCTCCAAATATGTCAGACTAATACCAATATCTGGGGAAACATTCTGGCGGCACTGTGGCTGGCACGGTGGATGAGTGGCTAGTGCTCATACTTCACAGCAAGAAGGTTTCAGATTTGATCCCCTGGTCGCCCAGGCCTTTCTATGTGTACTTTGCATGTTTCTTCTGAGTGGGTTTCCTCTGGGCACTCTGCTGTCCCCACATCAACCCAAAAACCCAAAAACATGCATTGGTAAAATCCTCCAGCTAAGGTAATCCTGACCAAGCCTAGCAACAAAATCATGGAGATGGTGCTCAAACATTATTTTCAAATAACATAAACATAAATAAAATTGTGGTGTGCCTCAGGGATCTTCCTTAGGACCCCTGATATTCCGTTGTACAGTGTTTAATTGTACTGTGGTTCATGAGGCAAAGATTGCAGACACTAGCAGTGATTTTAAATGCCACAGTGGTTACAGATTTGTTCAGATGCCATCACCATATATACGTGTACCGCCCCACTCCAGCCACCACGGGCCAAGTACAGCCTCTTTACGCCAGCGTTAACATCGTGTAAGTAGTGGGACTCCAACTTGGACACGCCCCTTCGTTAATGCTACTGCTCCATTAAGACCCGGGACAAGATAAATATTCCCTCGTTGCTGACAGCAGAGGGAGCTCATTGGAAAATAAATACCTCCTTAGAGACAGAACTTAAGTTCATAAAGTATATTTTCCAAATACAGACATTGTAAGTTAGAAAATGTGTTCTACTCATTTCTATCTGACCAAAAGCATGCTTAAAAAAGAATTAAAGCCACATGAATGCATAATACATGTTCTTTAAATAAAACAAAACTCAAACTGCAGAAGGCCTGTGCACCACCAGAGGCAGCCCGCAGAACACCAATGGTACATATACCACTGTCTGAGAAACACACCTTAATATTCATTCCAACAGAGGTCCGTAAATATATGGCTTTTATCAGCTATACTGTAGAGTTCACTCAAGTCAAGTTTTGTTCAAAGAATGAGAGTGAGAATATATTCACAGCGTGCCCTAGAGAACACCAGTAGCAAGATGTGTCTATCACTGAACAGACTGCTAAAAGCTAACTCTGTCACTGTCCACCACTGATGCATGACTAACGGGATGTGGCCATGCTAGCTTTACACTTCACTGGAGTCACAAACAACTTCTACAGTAATCAAGTTTATACGGCCAAAGCAAGGCAAGCTCATAAATACAGATATGAGATCGGAAGTTGAAATGAAATGAGCGCAGCCTATTCATTGATTACGATATGGATGCAGATTTATTTGGAACAGTTCTATAATAATGCAATTTTACAGACTTTGGATCGCTACCAGTTTACTTGGGTATTAGATCTCTGTGCGTGGGTTTCGGAGTGATGGAAAGTTAGCACCGTTGCCATAGCAAATAACAATTCAAAACAAAATATTCTTTGTTTTGTACGGTCAAACGTCCTGAAAATGTTACCAATAAACAGGAAGCTGAAACCTTAGAAATATTTTACCGTGAGATTGCACAACAGCCTCTCTATGTACTTGAGCAAGACACTTCACCCACCTTGCTGTTAGTGAAGTTTTGTCTAGATATCTTTTATGCTATAATAAATGATGTATTTCATTTATATATAATAATATACATAAGAATGAAATAAACGCTCAAATTTTATCGTACTAGTCTCAAAACAATAAAACAATGTTTGTCTAAGTTTTTAAGTGCAATAAAATAAGCAAATAGAAAAAAACATGCTTTTATTTTAGTCTATATTTTGGCTAAAAAGTTACATACTGTGGTTTTAAATAACGTGTCTTATGGGTCATTAGTCGCCATGTACACAGTTGACTAGCCTTTAAGTTTTCAAATTTAACAGGATTTGTTTTGCTGAAAAGTCTATTTTACCCTGTAAGTACTTAATTAGTTCTGCTGCTGTGGTGGGAGGGTCAGTGTAGTTTATGCTAATTTCAATTAACAAAGAAACATATTGAATCTTCTATTGTACATTTGTGCTGGCTGCTGTTGCCACCTTGTCTCTGAAAGTCAAATGTCACACAATGAGAACACAGGCCAGTGGCTAAACTGCAGCCACTGACTCATTGTTCTTGACCTTCTTTGAGCCTTGGACAGAGCCCTGGTCTAATGCACTCTGACGTACAGGTCGTCATCATCTGAGCCTTACACTACAACAATCAATGTGTTCAGTGTACATTCTTAGGCCATATGATCAAATATACAGTTTTGTACATTTCTACATGGTTTGAATCTGTTTATTGTTTCATTGATTTCATGCCATAGGATAATACGTTGTCAAATGTAGAAGTGGGCTTCTCCAGATCTTCACTTAGGCCTATAGTTTCTCAGAGGAGCGTTTACCTTCACTGTTTGTTGGCTGAGTGCCTAACATTCTCTCGCAGGTTCAGGTCAATTACTCTGAAAGGATATCACGTCAATAAAACCAGCAAGAAGGTTGTGGGTTCAACTACCCAGGTGGGTGTACTCCAGTTTCCCCTTTCAAACCAAAGCAAGATCAACAGGTAAAATCCCTAACTAAGGTACAGCCAACCAACTGCTTCAGACAGGTGACCCCGGCAGCAGCGAGGGATGTGTCAAATGCAGATACCAAACCTTACCTCAGAGGTAGAGTATGTAACTTTTTGAAGGTGGCACATCACCTGCATGATTCAAAGAAAATAAACAAAGTTAAAACTCTACATTTTCCATGGAGATGGATACATTTTATATTATGGAACATTATAGCCAAACAAGCAGGTGGACGCCCTCCTCCTGGCCAAATAAAAGTCAGGTTTGTGGAGATGCAAGCCCGCTCAGAGAAAGGAGGCATGTTTTTCACTGCAATAAACATAATCAAATTGAACAAAACATGATTTTATTTTACTTTATTTTTTGGCTGAAAAGAAAAATACTGTGGCTTCAACCTTAACATCAACATTAGGACTAAACAGAAACTAAACCAGGATTGCTGTTGGTGTAGAACAAACCAAGTCTACACCAGTATGAAAACACCCTTAGATCAATAATTAATATCATACAAGTTATGGTCTTATAACACACTAAATGTCTTAAAGCACAACCAGTCGACAGAGTTGCTTTTCTCCTACTGAGTGTGCCAGAACAAAGTAAAAGTTCAAACTGACTCTATACGGCAATGCGGCCCACAGGTGGACTTTTGTAGCTCTCCTCAAAGAAACTAAATAGAGCCATTTGTCCTTTTAGCTTTGTAAAAACACCAGTGTAAGAAGTCCAAATGAGAGGCATTGTTGGGCGTGATGATAATGTCCTAGCTTTTATTGAGCTGTGCAGAATCCCTGAGCAAGGAGAAACACTGGCCGCTGTACCCTTGATACATTTTTAATGAGGCCGTCTTTGTTGCGCGGTCCGGCTATTTCAGGAGGGTTTTCACAGTCAACACAGCAGCCTTTGTTGTTTGGCTCTGAGGAAGGATTGTTTTTTTCCTCTGACCCTCCATAGTAATAAATGTCATTGCGAGATTATTGTTAGATCAGAGACTAGGAGGTGTACGCTTGTAGTTGAAATCGCTTTTAACATCCCATTGGCAACGGTGTAACTTTAAAGGAGAAGTTGACTTTTCAGAGGTTGGAAATGTGCTATGATGTTTTTGTCTCATCATTAGCTTAGTCGAAGTTGGGTTTTGAGCGATTCGTGCAAGAACAAATATCCGGTCTTACTCTGCGTGGAAACTGTTTAGATCTGTAGTTTGGATCTGTACAAGCATGTTCTGTTGTATTTGTTTGTCAGTTCATATTTCAGTGTTTCTGTCAATTCTTCTGGACGCATTTAAAGGGCTCGTATTACGCTATTTTCTGATCTGTGTTATAATGCTGATTCCTCATCGCAAACATACCTGGAGTTGTTTTTGTTTCATTCACACAAACCCTGCATTTTTAGGCTGAGTTCTTCTCTCAAACAGAAAACACTCTGTTCCACCTTGTGATGTCATGTGGTAATACAGGAAGTGCTTCATTGTGTTTTTAAACTCCGTACGTCTTCACTAGAATCGTTTGGATGATTTCAGCCCTGGAATTGCCAATCTCTACTGAACTAAAGGTAACAGGAGCTGTTAATATGGAAACTACCGCTTCATGACATCACAAGGTGGAACAGAACATGTTGAGCTTTGGAGATGTAGACAGAGGTGAGCTTTGGGATGTAGACAGACTAATAATAAAGGATTACTCAAACACGTGTGAACGAAACAAAACGCAACTCCAGGTATGTTTTTGAGAAGGTAACAGCATTATAACATGACTTAAAGCTCACAAGAGATAACCTTTAAAACATGAATATTGAACAAAATCCTATTATTAAAACAGAACGAAATGCTTGTTAGAATTAGATATTTTTCTCAAGCCCTACTCCTTAACCTTCACACAGTTTCCATGATCCATTTGCCCTCTCCTCTCTACGTTCAGCTGGTGTATTCTCTGTTGAAGAATAAGAAATCCTTTGGCTCTGCATTTCTCTGAAGCAAATGTCTGTGACCGATTACCTTATTATTGCATATATGCTCATTGGGCCATCTGCTCAGACCAGGTTCAACGCTGGTTCGAATTACGCGTGATATGTTTTTGTGAAGACATATCTATAAAATAACACAGGCAGGCATATAATTATTTCCTCCTTTCTGGATCTATATTAGTCATATTTGCAATAGCATTACTAAAGCATGAACGAAGAATTAATATTAAGCATGATTCAGGCTTAGTAACAATTTAATACCTACTTAATGAAGTACTTAATAAACTCCTAAGCCCTTAATTAAGTACTAGCTAAGCCAGAATCATTAGTAATAAACTATTTGTTCATTAGGAAATCAATTCATTACAATGACCCAGCTCTGCCAGGGTTAGGGAAGTAACAAAAAGCAAGATGTTAAAATTGTATCGATAAAGTTGTAATTTAATGAAGAGGAATGTAAAAGCTCAAGTAACAAAAGTGGTCTAAAATATTTGCACAAATGCGTAGATCCTAAACTAAGAAACCAAAAATAACAGGTTTAACAGAAAAATAATCACATAGGCCTATTAAAAATTTGTGACAAATAAGGGACACATCACAATACCAAACTACGAGAAAATAAACACGAGTCACATAAACCTACAAACAGAACCAAGTGACAAAATAACAAGAGACACAAAAAAACTAATCTAAACTAGAGTCTCAAACACACAAAGTTAGACACAGAGACAAATGAGTGACTAAGAAACTAAATGAGCTACAGACACAAAACAGCAGACAGACCACAAAGGCCAGCAGCCCCGAGCAGGTGTGAAGCATCTCCTTAAATAGAGGAGGTGGCTTCAGGTGAGACACAGGATTGGCCAGACGGGAAAACAGTCCTCCAATCCGCAGCGAGGGCTCACACAGCCAGGATTCCATGGGGAAAGGAACCAGATTCAAACACACACACAAAACATCGGACAGATACTAAAAAGGGAAAGCGCATAAGGCCTGGGGCTGTAACAGTCTAGTTATTATCAAGTGGTTTCAATATTTTGAAGCTGCATAAACACCAAAAGAAACATTCAATTCTGTCAACTGGACAAAAGTTTTAGAGTGAAGACAGTTTGCTACTGGCCAAACCTCCATGTCAAAGCCTGATCTTGTCAGATCGCAGAAGCTAAGCAGGGGTGGGCCTGTTTAGTACTTGGATGGGAGACTGCAGGGAATATCAGGTGCCACAGTGAGGCAAAAAACTGTTGTTGTGCCCTTAGACAAGACTCTTCAACCACATTGCCTAGTGTGAGTGTTGGTGGTGGTTAGAGGGGCAAATGGTGCAGATTGAATAATGCTCGAAATTGTAAAGTGAGCACTTGGAAAAGCGATATATAAGAGTAAGGGACTATTATTATTGTCACTCATCCAAGCGGCTTCTTCTTCTTCAGTTCTGGTCACATTGCTGGTGGACACTGCCTTATATGGATGAGCGGCAAAACGTGTTCACTCTAAAACTTTTGTCCAGTTGACCGAATTGAATTGTTCCTTTGCTATGGATCATACCTGGACGAATGAGGATTACACAGACAAGCTGCGTAAATGGTTCAAAACAGTATCCATCATAAGGAACAACAATGAATAAGAAAACAACAATGAAACAATGAATCAAAAATGAAAAATTCCTAAATTAGTAAAAATATGGCTTTTTAACTTAAGATTTATTTTGCTAACCTTTGTTAAGGCCGAAAGTACAAACACACGATCCATATATAGCCAAGATTTAAAAAATGAAAGAATACTGTAAATTAGAATAGTTCATTTTCACTTTTGGAGGTGGTCAAAAACCTCATTTGCCCTGCAGTTAAAGGAAAAAAAAATTTACTCCTGTGAGCTTTAAGCCATGTTATAATGTTGTAACCTCATCAAAAACATACCTGGAGTTGTGTTTTGTTACATTCACTTCCATTTGAGTAATCCTTTATTATTAGTCTGTCTACATCTCTAAAAATTAAAATGCTCTGTTCTACTTTGTGATGTCATGAGGCGGTAGTTTTCATGTTAACTACTACCTGTTACCTTTTGTTTAGCAGAGATTGGCAAATCCAGAGCTGAAATCGTCTTACCTTTTGTTAGCAGAGATTGGCAAATCCAGAGCTGAAATCGTCCAGATGATTCTAGTGAAGGTGCATGGAGTTTAAAAACACAATGAAGCACTTCTGTTTGAGAGAAGAACTCAGCCTACGTTCCAGGTATGTTTTTGATGAGGAAACAACATTATAACATAGATCAGACAGATGTGGCGGTGAATTTGTGCCTCTCCGCCCACCGCCAACTCACTCACACACTCAAACGCATAGAACATCTTGCTCAAAGGCACAACAACTGTATGAAGTAGCGAGAGAGGTTTTTTTGTAGTATCTCGCCCTCAGCACCGCAGTTACATATGCTGCAGGTCAATGATGAATGGTTAAATATGCCACCTTGGGTATTTAATGAAAGATTTGGAGCGATTACTAGCTCTTTATCCGTATCTATATTTCATGAGTCCTGTGGGGAGAGCTGCTTGCACAACTAAGTCGGCAGCGCAGACTTTTACAGGGGTGTTCTATATGAGCGGTATCGCAGTGTGTCGTCAATAGAGCTGTCCAAGCCCAAAACTCCAGCTGTGTCTCTGATTGGAACCAGCACCAGATTCATTGTTGATTTAACCTTTAACGACACACTCCGGCAGCGCTGCGTTTCATACAGAACAGTGGAGGAAATGAGAAAGAAAATCAAAAGGAGAAATAAATGTGTGTCTGCCAAATGCGTATGAGCAGCTCTTGAGGTCAAAATGCGTCCGCTATGTACTGTCTGCAAATAAAGTGTTTTATCCGTAGACTGTATATAAAGGCCTAAATGGAACACATAAAATACACAAAATTTTAAAGTGAATTTGCACATCTAAACCACAGACTGTATATATAGATGGACATAGTTAGCCTGCTAGCCCAGTTCCAACTAGGATTCGATTCCATCAACTCTGGCTCCCCCTCGCCCCTCTCTCTGTAACTGCTGCTGCGAGCCTTGACATTTTGGTCTTAAAATGTTCAGATTAAACATCTCTACGTGATCCTGGTGGTTTTATTTCACAATTTCATCTGTAAATCAATATATGAACAATAATAACAGATTAGTCAGGTCGCTCCTGCTAGCGTTAGCAACAGGTTTGACTGACAGCGTTACTAAGCGCTCGCCCCCTGCCAAACCAGTTGTGCGGACGGGAACGGGCACGTAACTTCAACCACCTCGCTCCTAATTGGCTCTTTGATTGCTATGACGCACGTGGTTAGATTTCCAAATATGGATCTTGGCACCAAATTAGCCGCTATAACTGCTAGCCTCCACTGGCTTCATTTGGCTGGAGCTGAACGCTATGGGTGACGTCACACTCACTCTACTTCTATATTGGCCTTATTCCGTCCCGCACACTTCTGCCATAAATGCGACTAAAGTGCGTTTCGCTTCCCACAAGAATTTGGAAAAGTTTTGCCGCTAAAATGTGATATAAAGTAGGTTGATTTGGGTTCTATGTTTAGGTCAACACTGCACCGATTCTCTGGGCGGCTTTAAAACGGCTCTGTAGCCCCTGTAAAACGTATTAACTGTCAAGATCGGCAGCCCCGTACAAAATAATACAACTTGAATGACAATGGCGGCGCCCACGGCAACTTCTGGAATAAGGTGAACACACTACGACGGTGCTATAGCTTATATGACGAACGCGCTACTATCCCAACTTATTTTCTGCGCAAACTAGTGGCCCAAACTTCTCAAAACCGCTGGACGTCGACTGTAATGAAGAACTAGCTAACGCGGCTATAGGCTTATGCTAGCAATCTACAGATGCTATTTCTCGTTGCAGAGGGTCTAGGTGCACCAGTCCGAAAGCATAAAGCATTTTTATTTGCTTCTCTAAACAGAGCAGTAAAATCCATTCTGGAATGCATTCTCTAATGACGCCCTTGATCACGCGGGGCTGTTCTGAGGGGGGAAAGGAGTTGATTGATTAGCTTTCTTTGCATTACTTCACTTGGCTCCATAACTGACAGACATTATATATACACCGCGTACAGACGGCATCGGGGCTAATCATTCATACGTCCTTGTGTAGAACATAGTCTGGTGTTATTAAAGCGCCGGAGACGTACGCCGAACACGTGAGGGACAAATGTAGGTTTACTGCAATGGAATATGGAAATATGCCAAATGAAGGCATTATTTAAAGGCGCTGCAGCTAATTTTTAAAATATATAAAAATAAAACTGGCTCATTTTAAAAGCTGTGGTCCGAAGTTATTTCTCACTTACCGTACGCATTCCGTGCATCCTGACTAGTCGCAGCGATGAGTTTATAAGCGCTTTTCACAACTTTCTGAGGCTAGAGCAAAGTTTGCCGTCACGGTAAAGCTAACGACGACGAGCGTGATGACTGCGCGCTTCCCCATTAGAGACAACGCTTTAAAATTAGATGCAGACAGTACACAGTGGTTTTATTTTGACCTTAAGAGCTGCTTTACAATATATTATATCTATACTGCATGAGACAAGACAAGTTTTGCTCAAACACATGCGGAAAAATGGGGTACAGGAATTTAAGATTTTGTAATGCTCATGCAAAGGCAGAAACAGTCAAGGTTTCATCCATGTTACTCTAAACATAAGTGTTTAACAATGCCTCATCAAATTCATTATACTAATTACTCACTTTAAGGTGTAAAACATGAAATATTTTAAACTTAACGTGCTCAAAAGTACTTATTTGACTTCATAGAGATGTTATTGCTTTGCCTGGAATGTTACGCAGCATAACATTAAACTTATTTATCTTCATTAGACAAGCAGGTTCCAGGTCAGATCTGTGAAGAGGCGACCCCGCTCGTAGTAATAATGCATGTTTCGCCTCTAATTGATTAAGCAAGATAAGTTTAATGCCATATTGTGGAAGATTCAGGGTTTTCATATTTCTGGGTAAGTGTGCTTGGTGAGATGGAATGTAATATGTTTGACAGTTTGTGCTGACACATTTTAGCCCCACAGATACAAGATAGATACAGGTATGGGATGGATGAGTTCGTTATTGAGCTGAGACTTGTGATACGCCATTCACTGCGCAAACTGAACCATAAAAAACTATCAGTGAAGACAGCAGGACTGAGTACGATCTCGTCACACGCAGCACGCGCAAGTTAGCCTTCTGTTTCGTGGGCTGGAGAGGTCCGTGTGGAAAATTCACTGACCCAGCGTGATTTGTTCGCGTTTTTGCCATAATGCACAAATTTAAGGCAGAGTCAATGTAAATGAACTCCTTTTGCTGACACTCCTATTTACCATGACAAGGAGCACGGCTGCAAATGCTTAAATTATTAAATTAGTAGGCCTACGTTGGCGATACAGCTGTAAACTCTTGGCGCTGGACAGACTGACGGTTTTGTTACATATAGTGTTTGATTATGATCACCGGTAGTAAAAACACACTTTATTTGCAGCCCTGACTCTCGTATTACATGGAACCGGATCGTGTCACAGCTCCAGATGTCCATCAAACTGGGCTTCCATGCGCCAGTCCCACGTCCTTAGAAAATCCTGAGCGCAGAGTCCGAGGGCTCCGAGTGCAGCGCTAGTTACTGTTGAAAGTTTAGCCCGAGTTTCCCCACACGTCTCCCGGGACGTTAATGCGCCTCCACTGACGCAGGATGGCACTGGATGACGCTGAGTGTGTGGGGCCTGTCGTCTTGTGCGTGGGGTTCATTAGATATAGGCTATACCAAGGGTCTACGCATTCACAATCAGCACTGTGTAAAGCGGATGATTAAAAAAGTTCCATAATTTGGGGGAATTGCAGCTGGATTCATGGTAAAATAAAATGAAATTGAAATGATTAAATTATAATGTTTTTATCTGTCATGGTGGTGCAATGAAAAATACATTGGTCACAACTTTCAATAGCCTATTAAACAGGCTAAATGTGCGCAAATGTACCGTCTAGTAATAAATAAATAAATAAACAAAGTGAATGACGCATTCTCTCAAAAACCAAGTGATTGTTCTCAGCATTACGCACTGGTCACTGTTCATCTGTATCACACCATCAGCTGCAGGGTCATGATCTGTCCACTTGTCGGTCAGGAGTCATCTTAGTTGCCTTTGCGTCTTTGTATGTGCGTCTCACGTTGACTTTGTTTTCCAGAATGGGTGTTTTAGAAACACAGGTGCCAAAAGGTGCAATTTGTTCTCCCTCTTTTACTTTGAGTCAATGGGGGGTAGTAGGTGGGTAAATTGTACTCTTCAGAGCATACTTGTACTCCTACTTGAGTATTATTTTTATTGAAGTAACAGTTCTCTTACCACTACTTTGTGGTCAAGTTATGGATTTATTTTATTTTTATTTATCTTTTTTATACAGGGGAACCCAATGAGAGCACTTGGGCTCTCTTTTTCATGGGCGCCCTGTTTCAAACACAATACAAACAGAAAAAAAATAACAAACAAGTATACAAATCCATATAAAGCATTAAACACAGGTGCAGGTGTGTGAATAAAAGCTCTTTACCAGATTATTACATTGCGATTGTGTCACTAAAGTATCCAGTTTTGCTTTTCCTTGGAGTGTGTTCCATGGAGTTAGCACGTAGCTAGTTAGCCTCTGCGATGCCTTTGAACTCTTAATAATTGAATTTTTTGAAAAGTCCATGGGGAAAATGAATGAAAAATGTACTTTTCAAAACGGAGCTGACTTTGAAGTCATAGAGTGTTTTACTAACAGATTCTAAACAATGCCAGATTTTCAGTTCCAATAAGAGGCTCAGGTGACACCGGCTCAAACCTGGAGCTCAGCTGCTGACACGTCATTTCTGCCAAGTGTATGATTTATTTAGTTTAACTCAGTACAGGTTAGGGCTGGGCAATTCATAGAAACACTGAGAGATCATAAATCAGTCATGTAACTATCAGTTATATGATTGGGGTTTTGAATGGAGAGGTTTACAGCCAGTCCTGTGTCAGCAAAAACATGTGGTTTGGAGTTTAGACTTAAGAGGAAGAAATGTGATTTTTTTGTGTGTGTGTTAAATGTCACAGATTAAAAGACTGTATTGTTTATGTTCAGGAAATATACTATTTCTTGTTTTGCTTTTTAAAAGAGATCGAATAATAATTGTGATTTTCTCATATCGCTCATGCCCAAGTACAGGTAAAGCCCCTGGGCCCTCTGTAGGACCACTGGGCAGTCTTTTTAGCATAATAAATAAATAGCTTGCTTTCTATATTAACTTGAAATACATATGCTAAAGTAGAATTTAAACTTTGTATCTACAAACTACCAAGAAAATAATTGACAGAGCTGGTTAAAGGGCCCATATTACACTATTTTCTGATTTATGCTATAATGTTGTTTCCTTATCAAAAACATACCTGGTGTTGTGTTTTCTTTCATTCACAAATTTTTAACACACAAAACCTGTATATTTAGACTGAGTTCTTCTCTCAAACAGAAAACACTCTGTACCACGTTGTGATGTCATGTGGTGATACAGGAAGTGCTCCAGTGTGTTTTTAAACTCCATACACCTTCATTAGAATCATTTGGATCATATCAACCCTGGAATTACCCATCTCTACTGAACAAAAGATAAAAGATGAAAACTACCATTACATCACAAGGTGGAACAGAACATTTTGAGCTTTGGAGTTGTAGACAGACTAATAATAAAGGGTTACACAAACATGTGCGAATGAAACAAAACACAACTCCAGGCATGTTTTTGATGAGGTAACAACAATCTAACTTGGCTTAAAGTTCACAAGAATCCATTTTCTGTTTTATAGGACCTTTAATGTCTTGCCCAGACCAGGCTGTCCTATTGACTTGTGTTAAGGATGCTGTCTCCTTCCCACAGTCTCCAGTCCACCCATTGATCTCCATCCTACACAGTGATAACTTACACAGCTCTGGACACGCTTTACATCCATGACGCACTCCTTCTGTAGTTGGACACGTGGTGAGTAACGCAACTTCGGCCAGTAACAGCACTTTGATATTGTTATTCATATTTTGTGTAAACCAAAAAGCTGAAAAAAGCCGCAATGCAAAGTCCCTAATGAAATAGTTTCTGTCTAAAGGAGTAGTGAGACCAGCTATGTAGTTTAAAGAGGAGGTATTTTACTTCTGTGGGGTATTAACTGCTAACACATAACATACTTAGATCACCATGTTACCTTTTATTGTTTTGAAAATTGCCGTATTTGCCAAAAACAACATATTAACATGTTTTATAAGTTTCACTTTCGTTTTTATAAGTTCACTTTCGTTTTTGGCGCTCTGAGTTCTCCCCTTCTTCGCTCTCCATGCTAAGTCACTCCTCCTTCAGAGCGCTCTCACAACACAATCAGCGTTAGTCAGTACTAATGAAACTACCGCACGTCGCATCAGGTTTGTCAAGTTGTTGTGCACAGCTTTGTATCATGCTTTTGTATATTTGTGGAGAGTTGTCGTGCGGGAGCGTGGGGGACGTAGGCCTGTGGGCGGAGCGTTGCGCAGAATCTTGCAGCAAACCGTAAGGAGGGTTTGAATAGGGCCCGGGAGAGATCGCTAGATTACTCAAACTTGCACGGGTGACGTATAAAACCTCTTCAGGCACGTTTTTGATGATGTCTAAAAAAGTCAATTTTACATAATTAATGAAATTACTGAAACATGCATGGATGACATCTAAAACCTCTCAAGGCAGGTTTTTATAAGGAAGAAAGAGCTCAAAAGAATCGATTTTGCATAATACTCCCTCTTTAAAGATGAACTATGTAATATTTCAGGTTGAGTAAAATTCAACCTGCTTGTCTCCATGTTATATCTTTGCCTAGAATGTTCCACAGTATAGCATTAAACGCATCTTGAATTGATTACATTTCGGGTATATATTGCTTTTCAACACCTTGAAAAACATACACGCTCTTACTCTGAGCAGGGAAGGGTCTCCATAGATCTGACCTGCAACTTAGCCTGCCAGCATCACCTGTTTGTCTCCATGGTGATAGAAAAAAACTGTCCAGAAGACTTTTTTTCTGGTAATTGGTGATAAACTTAAGATACTTTGATAAATACCATTATTAACCTCCTGAAACGACTTAATCATAGAAATGGGTCCACCGACTTCCTGATCAAAAGCAAGTGATGGATTTAAATTAACACTGTTAATACTCCTACGTAGTAAAAGTTTTATTGAAGTAACAGTACTCTTGAGTAAAAGTTGTGGTTCCTCTTCCCACTGTGAAGAGGAATTCTACAAGTGACAAAGCTTTATGTTGACAATATGAAACGATTTGAACATTTGTGTTTCTTGCACCGCTTCTTCAGATATGATTTAGTTTGTCTCATTTTTGTGTCTGTCCTTTGAAAATATTTGCACATTACTCATGTTTTTTATCCTTCCAATTTATGTTCAAACCATAAGTCAGATGCTGCGTGCCGACAGTCACTTGAGGAGTTTTCCCAAATAATTTTGTACTCTTTCTTAGACTTATGCATGGTACTTCTAACTGCGTAATATTATTCTGAACTAACATTACTCCTACTTGAATACAATTTTTGGCTATTCTACCCACCTCTGCTCATGAGCCTCTTTTGTAAAGTCATTTGGATGGGGGTGGATAGTGAACATGTGGATAGAATGATATAGATTCCAACTACCAACCAATAGAAGAAAGCCAAAGGAGATTTATGGATGCAAAGAATCAGATAAGACTGTAGATAAGAGGATATGCACTGATATGCTGACAGCTTGATCCTAGAATTACAAGGCTAATTTGCAAGTTTGAATATAAAACACTCTACTATATTCCCTCCACAGCCCACTATGCTAAAACACAACGAAATATTATAGAGGATATTACAGATTTTTCTTAAGAAACAAAATCTACCGGACATCACCGGCCAAATAATTTATTAGCTATTAGTTAAATGCGCTGTACCTGATTTTACTGTCTTTAAAACAAAATTGGAAAAAAGGAACTAGTTCTAGTTTTCGTTTTTCAGTGGTCCAAAGTAATTCCTCACTTTGCTAATGTATCCTAGCATCTTAACGATTCACCACGATGAGTTTATTAGTGCTTTTCACAGCTTCCTGAGGCCAGAGTGTTGCCATCACAGTAGTGATAACAAACATTAGCATGCTAACAGCGAATAAAACGCTCTACAATTAGGCAATTTACACAAAGTGGAGCTGCTCTGCCTGATTTTTACAGACTAGCTCATTTTAAACTATTTGCAGTGGTCCAAAGTTATCCCTCATTTACCTTGTGCATTCTGAGCATCCTAATTATTCACCTTGATGAGTTTATAAGCACAGTTTTCACAGACGAGAGCGGAGTTTACAGTCATGGTAAAGCTAGCAACAACTAACCACACACTTCCTGCTTCTGTGAAAATTAAATGCTTTATAATTAGATGCAGACAGTACAAAGCAGCACTAATTTTGACCTCAAGAGCTGCTTATAAAATATATCTGTACTGGGATAAGACAAATTTTGCTCAAATACATGGAAAACATCATTCATGTTACCTTTTATTATTTTGAAAATGCTATATATTCACAAAAAACAACTTATTAACGTGTTTTATAAGTTTCATTTTCATTTTTGACGCTGAGTCTCCCCTCCCTTTCCTGTCCGCGCTAAGTCACTCCCCCTCAGAGCGCCATCACACAACACAATCAGCGTGAATCCTGCTAATGAAACTACAGCAGATCGCATCAGGTTTGTTAAGTTGCTGTGTACAGTTTTGTATCCTGCTTTTGTATATTTGTGGAGAACTGTCGTGTGGGAGCGTGGATGACGTAGACTTGTGGGCGGAGCATTGCACAGAATCTTATAAGCACAATTTTCAGAGACGAGAGCGGAGTTTACAGACTCGGTAAAGCTGACAACTACTAGCATGCTAACCACGCACTTCCTGCTTCTCTGAAAATAAAACTTTATAATTCGATGCATGTTACAGCCCCAGGCCTCCAGCTCCTCCCACAGCCATAAGTGTTGTCCCTGCTGCTTATCTGTTTCTGCAGGCAAGCTTTGAAATGACAGACCTCTCCTGCAATTGGAGCATTGCTCGCGAGCTGGCACCTGATTGGCTCCTGGGCCTGTGTGCGGATTGGTGCGACGCCCTAGAGCCTGGCCACTCCTGGGCCGTCACCTGCAGCTGCCACGCCTTAAAAGGACCCGCCCCCTGCCGCTCCTGGCTGCTGGGTTCTGACAGTGAACAGCAGGCCACCTTTGTCCTGTGACTCTTGTTTAGATTTTTGTGCCTTTGTAAATTGTGGTCTTTTGACTTCGCTCTGAGACTGGTTTGTTTTGAGTTATTGTAAATTCTGTTCTGGTAGTTGTACATTGAAACACTCTGTTAAGAGCCTCTTTTTGTTAGTTTTTACTTTAACATTCCTCTTAAATAAATTATAACTTTAGTTTTCCAATTTTCCATCTTGTTTTGTTACTTCCCCTAGTTGAGCTGGGACGTAACAATGCAGACAGTACAGAGAAGACAAATTTTGACCTCAATCTGTATTGGGACAACACAAATTTTGCTCACATACATGGGAAACATCATTCTAAATATTTTCCATTATGTGAGCCCATTAGTCTGATTAAAGTCAATTACAAGCTTTATATACACATACAATGTCATGACTTCTACTATAACTAGCTACATTTGGTGTTGTACCCCCCAAGGCTAAAAACATGGAAAAACAATTGCCCCGGGACTCTGTGAAGAAAAGAAAGCCCCATGTTCACTGTATGGCAATTGTTTTTTTATGGCAAATCAATCAATTCCAAGTGTGTTTGGGAATAACCACGGCTACCTATACAAGCACTGTATTGACTTTTACATGGCCCTTAAGGCAGCTTCCACTTTATTATCCCGCCTTGACAACCTGTCGCCATAAACGAGGTTAATTGGGGCGCCAGATCATATTTTTGCCTTGGGTTCTTTGTATCCAATCAAGCACGCTGTAAAACTGTTTATTTTTGAGACATAATTGAGATAAATTCGGTTTTGTGCACGCTTCTGGAAAATGTCCCGTCGTTCCCGTTAATATTCCGTAATTGTCGTCCCCGTCATATGTAATTAATTCGTAGGAGACGGTGTGGGGGAATCCATACGCGAGTCCCCGTTGAAGAATTCATTACTTTTTCCATTGATTTCATTTCAAAACATTCTCGCAGATTCTTTAGGTGCCATTAAGGCTTTGGATGCCACGGTGTCATGTGCAGGTAATGGGGATGGACGGGTGAAAAACAGGACGGCCGTTCAGTTAGTCTGGTGAGTTGACACTAGGGGGTGCTAACATATCGAAATATTATCGTGATACTAAATGTAATGATGCAGTATTGACATCGTGGGCTGCTGTGTCTATATATCGCTATAAGTGTTGTGGTCTAATTATAATGGTAGCTTTAAGTCACAGTTTGTGCAAAAAAAAATTAAGAAAAGCACAAAAATACAGGAAAATTCAAATCTGTCAACTGGACAAAAAGTTGTTGGAGTGAAGATGCTGCTCATCCAAGCGGCTTCTTCAGTTCTGGTCAGATTGCTAGTGGTCACTGCCTTATATCAATCTGAAGGGAGGAGCTAACTACACGGAAAATAACACACCTATTGTTTACAGTTAATGTTTGTAGGCTCGGTCTAATAAAAACGTCTTGACTCCAACAACTTTTTGTCCAGTTGATAGATTTTAATTTTTCTTTTGCTATGGATCATACCAGGATGACTAAGGGATTACACAGAAAAAAAATACAAGAAGTTGCACTGAAGTCTAAATTGGAATTCCTCTAACTATGTCACCAATACCAAAAACTCCATCCAAAATGCAAGGACTTTTAGACACAAGGAACACATTTTTCTGACAGTTTAGACTTCTCGTTTATTTGTATTGGTTAACTCATGACTATTGTACAGTTAGACCCTTGTTAACATTATGGTTGCTAGGTAACAATTATGGAATGACCTCTGCGTTTGTCACATCTGCTGCCCGTGTCCAACCAGGAAGTAACTTTATATAGGCTACACTTTTTTTTTTTTTTTTTAATTATGACGAACTAGAGAACTTTTTTTTAGTAAAACGTTAAATATGTTTAATGAAATGGTATATTTAAGTGCTGTCTTGGACTTTTACTGTGTTAAAAGAGCTGTGTGTACTTTAATCTGTTCCAAGGCAAGTCAAATTTTGCTAAAATGCATGGAAAAAATCAGGTACAGGCTCTTTAAAAGAATGGTGTAATATTTTGCCAGTCCATATGCATATTATAAAGCCATACTATAGGCTATCTGTTCTCCTGGAGAGAAGAAACAGACAGGCCATTTCCATATTCTTTTTAATGGACATGAAGGTGCCCCTCCCCTTTGTAAAGAGCATTCCCGGGATATGACTATACCTTTACAACACCACTCTAAAAGATATGGGCTGTTATTATTCCTGGCAGTTCTCGTCTGTGCATTATGTTATTTGCATGCTAATACTCCCATTATAGCGAGGTGTGCAGTACAACATGTTAGAGGTATGGGGAGGTTGGTAAGTCTAATAGAATATCCAAAGTGATGTTTATGATATATTACATACAGTGTGGAGGGCAAATTACAGAAATTGGATGGCAAAAAGAGCTGGTTTGTTTTGTAAAAGTTCAAAGTGTAATTGGATTTAGACTGTATCTTTTTTCAAATTTGTCTTCAAGTAATGTAAGCGGCTAACACCACTCCACCACCATTTTGGTCATTCTTTTCACCTTTCCCTTGATTAAAGGTGCATTAAAGGCTGTGTACCCAATTTTCCCCCTGTATTTGAGCTAAATTTGCCCCACTACAGTTATATTGTATAAGCAGCTCCAGGTTAAAATAAGTTCACTGCGTGCTGTCTGCATCCAATTATAAAGCGTTTTATTGTCAGATAACTAGGGCATGTTAGCATGCTAATTACTGGTAGCTTTACCCTCATGGCAAAACTGCGCATTGGTCCCTGAATGTTGTGAAAAGCGCGTATAAACTCATTGCGGTGAATAATTAGGATGCTCAGAATGCATAAGGTTAGAGAAATAACTACAAACTGCATAACCGGACCACTGCAAACTGTTTTTGTTTTTCACATCACAGTAAAATCAGGTACAGCACCTTAACAAACCTATCTGGTGGGGGGGGGGTCAATCACTTGCTTGTGTCCATAGAGATTTTATGGCTTTGCTTAGTATGTTCCGCAGAATGGCATTAAACTAATTTGTAATTACGGGTGATTTTTTTTGTTTTGTTTTGTTTTTACTCTTAAAATACCATGCATCGGTACTGCATTGCATTGGTACTTCCTTTCCACAGATCTGACCTGTAAATGAGCCTGGTGGAGTCACCGGCTTGTCCCAGATGGAGTATGTTTAATCCCATACTGTGCAACATTCCAGGGAAAGTAATAATATCTCCATGGAGAAGAGCAGATGGCGGACCCTCCACTAGAAAAGTACCCTACACATATATATATATAATGTTTTTGTCTCAAAAGAAGGTTCGTCTTCTCAGGAGTAACCTAAATGTCCCTCTGTAGAGGCTATGGCGTGTGGAAGTGCAAATTCAATATTTCACTAGAACGTTTTTTAACAATACGCTACTCTGTTTACAAGTCCAGAGGAGAATGGAACAGAGCAGGATTACTCGCATATCCCGTAGAAGTATCTGTAAAGACAAGACGCTGTGGCCTCGTATCCTGTGTCCCATGTTGGGCCAGTGAACGCCCAACCAGCGCACAACAGCAGCGATCCCTCTCTCCTCCTTCCCTGTCCGGTCCGCGCACCTTTTGTCGCACCTCCTCTCCCCTCCTCTCCCACCCCTCACGCATGCAGCGCGCGCGGGGCAGTGGTGCGCCGGTGCCGTCGGTAGTAGTAGCCTATAGCCTAAAGAGTGGGCTGGACCAGGACAGGACAGTTAACGGGACACATCACGAGGGAACCACCCCCGGCTCTCCGGCTCTGCGTGAGTGAGCGAGGGTGAGCTCAAGGAGACGCTGCCGCCCGCTGCCGCTGCTACTACCTCTGTTCTTTGGCTCCATCCACACTGTATCCACGCTGCGATATGCCTGCCCTGCGCTGCGCTTGAATGGGAGATGCTGACGCGGAGACCCGTGCCGTATTCCTCTTCCACGCTTCTCTGTGTCACGCTGTAGTTACGGTAAAAGTATCCGTTACGCACGCCGTGGCTTCTTCTTTCTGAGATCAACAGACTTTGCTGGGATTTGAAACGCTTCTCGTTGGATTCCGGGATGATGTCTCGTTCTCAAGTCTCTACGCTCATCCCGCTCTACTTGGGTAAGTTCCGTGCGCTCTCGTGCAGTTATTTTTTCCCCCGAATTGTTTTCTGCTGATGATGCTGGTTATTGTGGGATATACCGTGCGCGTTTGACTGGAGATGAATGGGAGAAAGCGGTTTGGTTTTGACGCACGGGTTGTGGATGCAACGTGAGGACACAACACTTTTGAGGGAAGTTGTAGCTCCTGACATGTTGGTGTTTTAAAAAGCGTAAATAACTACACTTTGGCCAATTTTTCTGCGTTGTCGAGACTCGTGAAGTTGAGTAAAGCTTGCGTTAGGGGAACTTGGGAGAAATCGTTGCACAGGCGTTACCTTGAGGCTACCTTTCTGGACCAATAAACAGTATCTACAGTGATCCCCAGTTTAGCTGATTGAGCAAATTCTTAAGTCATTACCATCACTTTGCATGCTTCTTAGGTTTTTCCTTATATTGAGTGAAAGGAAAAGGGGGGAAAAAGCTTACAAAGAGCTAAAAATTTTTGGACATAAAATAAAACAGGAATTTACAAAAAAGGTTTTGATAATTAGGCTAAAACTTAGACCGGATAACAATTGCTTCGTGTTTGTTTGGTAATAGGCCTTGTGGCTGTGAAAATGTAATGAAATATTAAATAGAAAAAGTTAACTCCAAGTATGAACAAGCCTGAAGTTATATGCTAACAATTTTTTCTGTTACATTGTTAGCAAAATATGTATCGAAGTCCTATCAGGCTAATTTACCTCGTACTTTAGGCTAATCTGTGCTGTCAAGAAAAAATCAAATAAAAAGAACAAAAAAGATTTTAACAACACTTTTTTTTTTTGCTTTTGAAAGAATGCTACATGTTTGAGTTAGCTTCGTGAATTGAAACGTGGGCTTAACTTAGCCGACTTTAACAAACAGGCTAACTACGTGAGAACTTTTCAAACTTGACAACGTAGTGCTCTTGTTGTGACGCGTATCTTTTATGGAAATGAATCTGAAAATGCTACGAATTTGAAGTTATAGCCTACTCGCATGTTACAGCTTTAATGTGGCATTCGTTTGACTACTTCTGCACTAATCGCACAATTGTAATCCTTCATTAGCATGACAGCACATGTAGCTTACCACATTTGAAAATTGAGCTATGTCAAAGTTGTTGGACAATTGGAACGGTTAGCCAAGATATGTTCAATTATTAGCACTAAGGCTATTTGTTAGATTACATTAGCATATTTCTTATTAGCTATTGGAAAGTGTAAATTATGATTAAAAGTGAGACATTTCCTGATTCAGTGCATTTTTTTTTACTTATCATCAATGCCATATGTCTTTTCTGAAGTGCATGCCAAACAAGTTGAGCATTTGTGGTTGAATTTTCGAGTTATGGGAAGCAGCTGTTGAGTTTTTAATTAGTTTGAAGAAATATGACGGCGTTGCAAATTGCATTTTGTTCCCACCGTAGGAACTGTCATAGATCTTGCTGGTAACTTATCAAATTGTATTGGCATTGTTTGAAAATTACTGCGAGGCTCTGTTTAAGTAGCTGGATGAATGTAGAAGCTTGTGTTTGTTTGTAGCCTTGTATTTAAAGAGGGGGTATTATGCAACGTCAACGTATTGGAGCTTTCTGCCATTTTACAGCGTTGTTCCCTCATCAGAAACATGCCTGACGTAGTTTTATATGTCATCCATGCGTGTTTGAGTAATCTTGCGATCTCTCCCAGGCTCTATTCAGACCCTCCTTACAGTTAGAAGTACGATTTTATCCAAAACTCACCCCGCAAGCCTACGTCACCCATGCTCCTGCGCAACAATTTTCCATAAATATACAAGCGGAGGATACAAAACAATACACTACAACTTCACAAACCTGATGCAATGTGCAGTAGTATCATTAGCGAAATGCAAGCTGATTGTAAGTTGATTGCGCTCTGAAGGAAGAGTGACTTAACATAGTGATCTAAATATGTTATGCGTTAGCAGTTAATACCCCATAGAAGTGTAATACCCTCTCTTTAATTATCATCATAGAGCTGTGTGACATATCAAAGAAAAAAAAACTAAACACAGCTCATTCACTCAAAGACATCATTCTATTCCAAGGACATGTCTTTCATTCCGGTTTACTAGTCGGAAAAACGCCCAGATGTTGTTTATACCTCCGTAATAACACTTCATTTAAGCAGTGCGTTCAAAGCCACTCGCGGTATCCTGAGCTTATGTGTCCCTTACGGAATTAATGGACAGTGTCTTTCAGCTTGAGAGAGCCCAACTCGCCCCCCCTTGTCCGGCGTGTGGCATTGACGCATAACCCAGAGGTGCATCGTCAGCGGTGTTGGATGTGTGTGCGAGCCTGAACTTCTTACAAGTAGCCTATTTTGACCACAGCAAGAACACGTATTTTTTAAGGTTCAGCCATGTTATAATGTTGTTCCGTCATCATTCACATTTGTTTCATTAATCCTGTTTACAAGGCCGTCTTGTTTTTAGCCTCGGAAATTACTGCGGTTAAATTTTCACTGGATTGTTAAATCAGAGGTAAAAATCTGGAGGTCTTCCGCACAGCTTTAAGTCCACAAATGACCCATTCGAAGCATTTCTGAGACAAATTGCGCTAATTAAAACTGAATGCTTATCTCGGCGTGCCATTCATGTTTTGTTTTGTTTTTTCCATGGTTCATTCCCACTGCGACCAGTAGGTGACGTGCTAACACCAAATCCAAGTAGGGGGTGTGAAACTAATGAGAAATAATGTGTCTTCTAAACACAATATTCAAAAGATAAATTCACAAATGTTGAACCTGATGATTTCTATTACTGACTAGACCCAAGAACACACTATTACTACAAAATCTGCATTTTTAACAATAATTCTAGCAGCTCCCATCTGTGTTAAATGATTGGCCTATTGAATGTTGTGAAACCCAGCAATAGGAGATTAGCCTCTTAAGTTTAAGCGTGAATGCAGCCTTATCTTCAGTGAATTAGCCTACTTACAAATTATTTATTTACGGCCTTATCTTCTGGCTTGTTTAAATGTGCGTATTAAGACAGACAAATACTAGTCATAGTGGTTAGCGCTGATATGTGAATAGTAAATAGACCTTCTGCATGTTTTGGTGTTAACATGTTACCCTACGGTGCTCTGTAGCAATGTTGGATCCATGCATGTTGGCTTGAACTTATTTCATGTCAGTCTTACAAGGAAACAAGTTAACTTTGAACCAGAAAATGCACTCCCACTTCCAAGTGACTCTACGCTGTGCTCCGTCAAAGGCACCTTTTTCTAAATTTAACAGTTGCCTCTCCACGGACCTTCATCTGATATGGCTTTTTTTTCAGCCTTAGCACGTGTTTAAACGAACTATCATTCTGGTGTTTTTTTTCTCCTTCTACTTTCTTCCGTGTCTCATCTAGGACACAGCGTTGGGGCAAAATATAAACTGCATTAGCGCCTATCCCGTTTCCCACTCTCCAGCCCCTGTGATGTCTAGCAGATATTCGTTTTCGGCTCCAAATACGGAATCAATGGAACTTTGTGACCTTGCATTTTCAACAGGGAGTTAGAAATTTCGGATG
>KN480215.1:70174-103960 GCA_000787095.1 Periophthalmodon schlosseri
CGTAGGCCAGCGGGGTGGGGGGGGGGGGTGACTTGAACCGGCTGACAAAAATGAGTGTGACACCGCCTCAAACCCTCCCCCATATACCCCCCGTCCTCTCCTCTTCCCCCTCCTCCTCCTCCTCTCCCCCCTCACCGTTCATCACAGTCTGTCCGGCCCATCATTCTAACTCCGCGCTGGTGCCAGGCAGATGGTCCACTGCAAAAACCGGATGAGGTTTTGGTCAATGAGGAGAGAATGGTAAAAACTAGAAGCTAGACATAATGTAGACTATTATATAATGTAAATGAATGTGGGAGTGTAGGTTTTAATTGACATAAGGCAAAACAAACTGAAGGACTTTTTCGTACGGCAAGTTTGGTTGTAAATATTTGGATTACCTGATTTTCACGTCTTAAAAATGTGAAAAAAATGTGACTAGTTCATGTTTTACTATTCTTGTGGTCCAAAGTTATTCCTCACTTCTCTCTAAAACAAATCCTAGCATCCAAGTTATTCACCACAATGAGTTTATAAAGCACTTTTCCCAAGCATCAGGGGCCAGAGCCGAGTTTGCTGTCACGTAATGCTAACAACTAGCATGCTAATGCTGACTTCGTCGATCACGGAGGATAAAATGCTTTATAATTAGATCCAGAGGTCTCATTTTGACCCTAAGAGTTGGGAAAAACAAATGTTACTTTAGTTAATAAAGTGACACATTTGTAGAGCGACTCATTTGCAGTTCAAGGTTTATACCATATTGTCAATAACAGGGCTTCACATTTTCCATTTGCCCATACTGCAGTATTTCAGAATATTTGATCTTAATCTACATATACTCTATAATTATCTTTTTATGTACATTTTTTACATCAAAGACAAATGATGTGTCATTTTGTCAGTGCCAGTTTGCTGCTGAAGACCTCATAGAGTGAATGGTTGATCCATACGTGTTGATTGGCCAATTATTTTGAAATGCGCAGCTTGAAGGCAGGATGCATGTCCCAGCACAATTATCACAATGCAAGCAATGGATGTTGTGTCTTGATATAGAAAGTAATATGTAACTGTGAAGTACAACTAAACATTCATGATGAAAAATGGCTGTTTTTCTTTGCACACGTTTGTTTTGCTTTACAGTCAATTTATAGATTTTGGTCACAGTAAAAGTGTATGTGGATTCATGATTAATAAGGTAATATTATAAGTACATTGATTTAGCATATCAAGTAATGCGCAATATATTTTATTGAACAATACAATATGATCAGCCAGACTTATTCACAACTTTAATGGGTTTAAAGGTGCAAATGTTGTTCCCTCATCAAAAACATGCGTGAAGAGGTTTTAGATCATCATATTATCATCCATGCATGTTTCAGTAACTTGGCGATCTCTCTCGGGCCCTATTCGAACCCTCCTTATGGTTAGCTGTAAGATTCTGTGCAGTGCTCAGCCCACAAACCTACGTCATCCCCGCTCCCACACGACAACTCTCCATAAATATACAAAAACATATTACAAAAAATATTACAAAACTGTACACTACAAAAAAACAGTAAAAAGTAACATGGTGATCTATATAAGTTGTGTCAGAAGTAAAATACCCCCTCTTTAACATTCATTGACTTGACAATATTAGCCATTTTTAGAAATTAGTTTCTATATCTCGCAATTGGGTCTATATATGTAATGGCAGTTCCTATTGTGCTACGTAGGTTAGTTTTTGTAAATGTGCCACCAAACTACTTTCTGGTCCGTTCCCCAAATACAGTAGTTAGCAGTTTATCACGGAGCCCTCCAGCCCAGCAGGTCTAATTTCAGTCAAAACCAATATAGATTTCGATTCAAAATTTGTTGTCAGAATACATTTTTATTAGAATATTATCTTTTTGGCAATACTTCTGGGTTTGAAACTGTGAATCCCTTCCAAAATTCTGAATTGGTAACTTTGATTAACAGTTTGAATAGAATCCTATTATTAAAACATAAATCTAAGTTTACATTTATAACGCGTCCGGAAGAATGGACAAAAAGACTGGAATATGAACTGACAAACTAATACAAGAATCACATTTCAGAACATGTTCGTGCAGTGAACAGGGTTAGCAGTTTGTATGCAGAATAAGACAGGATCGTTTGTTGTTTGTGGAGGAAAATTATGGTACTTCAAAACTTGCAACATTAGCGATTTGCTAATTGCCTTCATTAAAACTGCGATTAATCTTACAGCCGTAGTAGGTGCATAGCTGTATACGACTATCTCTCTGCATGTAAATAGAACAGCCTTAAAATATACAAGTAATAAGGCTTTGTGACAATCGAAGTTGTTGATCTGTCACTTGTCACTATTCAAATTTACATATGATAATTGGGATCTCAGAAAACTATGCAGCTCCTTCGAAAAAATGTAAAACTCACTTCTTGGACACTTTGCTGATATGTTCCCGCCTCGTGCTCTTCTCAAGGTGTCCCCGAAGACTGGTTGGGATATGATAAGCGCTCCCAAACAAAATCTTTTCATTAAAATGAGCAATTAGCAGCGCGTCCTGGAGGAGCTGTCATGTAAGTAAGCATACGGTTGCTGTGTTTAATCTGCGCGCCGTAAACACTCGCCCCGGAGCCTTTTGGCGTCGGCATAGATGATTTCGTAAACAGCCGCTGGCCTGTACGGATTGCAAAGAGGCTCCCTGTAGCGCGTGGATCTGTGTGGAAAAGCCGTAGACGTATTAGCAGTGACAGAGGAGGGGACCGTGCCCAAGCTATTCTGTGTAAATGAGGCAATTTTGTCACCCGCTATTTTCGGGATGTGATATCGTTTAGAGACAAAAATCAGTGCGGAGCTGGATATTTTTTTCCATTATACACCAAGAATTAGTTGGATTTTCTATAGGATTTGCCAGGGTTGAAATGAAATAGGCGTGGAGTTACAGTAACCAATCAGAGAACACGTAGCTGACACTCAAGAAAAGTATTGACTGAACATGGGTTGCCAGTGCCTTAACCTGCAGATAGAGGTCACATACAAGTTTTCGCATTCTCAGCAGATGGACAGGTCGTGCCTCATGTGAAAGCTCAGAACCTCCAGAATTCACTCACTGAGCTGCAGAGGCTGCACTAGCACTGATTCATGACTGGCTGCAGGTGCTGGAGTTTAAGTAGTGACCATTCAATTCAGAGAGTCTTTTTAGGTTTAAACGAAATGTATTTCAGCATTGGAACTGGCAACCCAAATGAGAGACGCATGTGAGGCCCATTCTGAATTCTGATTAGATAATCGTCTTGAGAACCAAAAAAAAAATCAGTAAAAGCTATATATTTGATTTGACCACGTTTACTTCAAATCTTATTATTCAAATATTCAAATGAAAATCTTACTTACAGTTCCCTTTTAAAAGTCCACTCGAAATGTAGCAATCAGTGTTGTACTTCAAAATATACGTATCACCCATTCACATTACTGGAGACACACACATTGATTTAGCTGGCTGAATTGTATAATGCGATTTTGCTTCTCTCCCCCCACTTGCATTCAGGTGCGGCTCTTGTTCTCAGACACTCTGTGGACGTTTGCCAGTGTAATGCTTATTCATGGTGTCACATATCACCCACAGCTCGGAAGCGCCTGTTTTCTCTCCCAGCCAGAAAGTTTGATCAGCTGAAATCTAAGGCTGGAGGCTCTTAGTCGATTAATCGGTCGGCGTCTTAGTGTCTTGGTGTCTTAATCGACCAAAATTTGTATTAGTCGACTAGTGTTGTCACGGTACTAAAATTCCAAACTCATTTTCGATACTAAAGAATAGACTCGATACCGATGTAGATACCCAAAAGCTCTTTTTTAGACAATACTGTAATTTTCAACACATTGTAATAGTATTTATTATACCATGGGGTCTTACACTAGTTCTGATAAAACTCAAGATGAAACTGTTCAGGAAAGGTCAAATTTGATCCAGTCATGCGATTTTCTTTTTCAGTATCGATATCTATTTAAATGAGTATCTAGTTTCGATACTTTCGATACTTTTGACAAACCCATAGTCGGCTAATCATTTTATTTATATTATAAGGATTTATATGGGGCAACAGCAGAAGGGAGAAGTGAGTTAGTGAGTGAGTCAGCTGAAGATTTGGTATTTGGTGTATTTATATGTAATGATTCACAAGTTGAATCTGTCTTTAAATATTTCCAAGTACTTTTTTATCAGCATAAATAGTTGTTTTTGCATGAACTCCGTGCAGTTGGAGTCTTGAGAGTGCAGTTTGGGTCAGATACATAGAGATGCGTAAGTTTTAAGAGCTTTTGTCACGCCCCCTTTTTAGTCAACTATTCGTCATCTTTAGTCGACCAAGAATGGAAAATCAGATACTAATCGATACTAAAACTAGTATCAAAACTAGATACTCATTTGAGCAGGTATCCATACTAAAAAAGTCACATTCACAGGACAGAAATGAACCTTTTCTGAATAGCTTTAGAAAGACCTTGAGCTGTATCAGAACAAGTATGAGACCACATAGACTAGTATACGCCCATGGACCACTATGGAACCTACTTGGACGACTGAGGGGTTACGGAGATATAAGGCCACGACCACATAGCTAGTATACGCCCATGGACCACTATGGAACCTACTTGGACGACTGAGGGGTTACGGAGATATAAGGCCACATGGTAATATCAAAAAGTACTACGATTTAATGTTGAAAATCACATTCTATTGTCTAAAGAAAGTGTTTTTTTATTATCATTGTGGCATTAGAATCGGTAATGAGCATTGACTCTATACCTTCGTATCCAAATCAAGTTTGAAATTTTAGTATCGTGACAACACTATTCAGAACAGACCTAATTATTTTGTTTTTCTGATATTTTCGCTTGTGAAGTAGAATATATTCCAAAAAGATGTTTTTCAGGCTGTCATAGAACAAAAGCAAGAGTTTACACCTTAGATTGCGCTTGAGAATTGGCCCCGCTGTTCCGCTTTGCAGTAATGAGGACCATATGTTCCTAGTGTTTTTACTGCGAAATGTAAGCTTCATGTTCATTTGCAAAATATTTGTCTTGCGGTATTAATTCCAGTCCTGCAGATTTATGGGCTGTTCGTTCAGGCATCAGGGTGCATTGATTTTGGAGGCTTGTTTCCACTGCAGTAGTACAGCACGGGGTGGGTCGGTAATGGGGAGATTTCCCAACGTATGTCATTCTGTTTTCTACACAAGGTTCTGAACACGCTCTTTGTTATGGTGAAAGATGACGGAGGATACAGTTTTGAAAAAAAAACTGAACTAGTCCATTTTAAACTGTTTGCAGTGGTCCAAGGTTATTCCTCACCAGTTATTCCGAGCATCCTAATTACTCACCGTGATGAGTTTACAAGCACTTTTCACTGGGGGTGAGCCGATATGGATTTTTCTGAGCCGACATCTGATATTTGGTCTGCTGCTGTGGCCGATAAGCGATATTTGCCGATAGTGATATTTAGCTTTTAAAACCCATAGCCAGAACCTCAAATTGAAGTAAAGACTAGAGAATAGAAACTAGAAACTAGAGCGGAGTTCTGCAGTCACGGTAAAGCTAACAACCGCTAGCGGGCTAACGTGCACTTCCCGATTATCCGACAATAAAACGGTGCGGTAAGCAAAATTTGTCTTGCCCCATTTAATTATAAAGCCTTTTATTATCCAAGAATCGAGAAATGCGCGGTTAGCATGCTAGCTGTTGTTAGTATTACCGTTACGGCAACACTCGCTCTGGCCTCTGAACGTTATGCAAAGCGCTGAAAATGAACTGGTTCTGTTTTTCATGTTTTTTAGACAGTAGAAATCGGGTACAACGCCTTTAGCATTTTACGCCCTGCGCTGGTACGTTTAAATGGTGCTCAGTCCCGCTCGAACGTGAATGGAGCAAAACACAAACTAGATTTTTGATGAAGAAACGTATTTAATAAAAAAAAAAAGAAATCTGTTTATTTAGGTTATAGGCCCATTAACTATTGACTTGCTCATCAGTAGAGATAGCGTTCACACCCGATGGGCCGGTGGTGCGTTCCTTCTCATTAACACTTTTCTTGATCGGCGAGCATGAGGGATCCGTTTTGACAGCTCTGTATCAGCAGATGAGACGCTGCATTATTGTCAGTACCAACAGTCCCAGACAGTCTCCATCTTCGAAAAACCCAGCCAGCGGAATGCGATTTATTCCCGCTTTGGGCTGTGGATTGACTGATGCCGAGCTCTCCAACCTGACACTGGAAATCAACGATATCTGATCGATCTGACAACGCCGCTGCGGGCTGTCGCAAAAGTACGCTTCAAAGTGGCGATGGGTAATTAAACGGGAAGTTATCGCAGATCTAACACGTGAATACAGTTACGCCACGTAGTTCATTATAAACAGCCAAGGGGGGTATAATTTGTTGGAGAAGCATGGAAGATGAGATGTAGTGTCATAATTTCTATTTGCAAAGAATGCCTCATCGGGATTTTTTGAAAAATTGAAATTTTAAAAGTAAATTAATACTTATCTAATTTAATTTCACTGATATCCATATTTTGAATTGTCTTATTGTTATTTACAAATGTTCGTTCTGTTTAAGGGCAATAAGTTAAGGTACTGTACTTGATTTTTACTGTTTAAGAAGTGTGAAAAACAGAATTAGTTCATTTTAAATGGTTTGCAGTGGTCCAAAGTTATTCCTCACTTACCTTATACATTTCGAGCATCCTAATTATTCACAGTGTTGAGTTTTTTAGCGTGTTTTGCAACTTTCAGATGCCAGAGCCGGGTTTGCAGCCATGCCAACTAGCATGCTAACCGCGCACATCCTGATTATCAGACAATATAATGTTTATGGTACAACCGCGAACTTATTTTGACCTCAAGAGCTGCTCATGTAATATATCTGTTTTTGCTCAAATACATGGGAAAAAAATTGGGTACTGGCCCTTTAAGCTGTTGTCTTTTTTTATTTTATACTGGGCAACTTTTAAAACCTAACTTTTCTATATTATTTTTTATTATATTTAAATTTTTATGATATATTTCAGGTTCAGTATATGGATTTAAAAAACTGGAAAATACATGATTTACAACATTACACACAGATTTAAATCAATTCAATAATTAATTAATACCCTGTTCTTGCTAAACAAATTGTTTTTTTTTTCTTTACCTCATTCGTTATAAATGGATTGTCTCTTTTGCTCATTTCTAACTCCACTTGAAAATGTTAACTCCGATATGTGTGAGCCATGAAGATAATAGGTTCATAAGAATCTTTTAAGACTCGAAACCACTTACAAAGCCGTCAAATCAAAAGTCATTACTTCACACTCCACGGAACAGTGAGTATTTTAGCCCGACAAGCTAACCCTTATAAAAGCAAATGAATTCTGTATTGATGCGTGCACGTAAATTGCTTGGTGTTGTAGATATAATTAATAGGCTTAGTCTTGTGTGCATGAACTGCGGAGGAACTGAATGATTTGTGGGTACTCGGGAGGGACCGGACGGTGCTATTAACAACCTCCAAATGGCCAGAGACTCAGCAGCACTGCGCCTATGCTTGCCCTAAAGAAAATGCTTATAGAATGAATCGATTCTTTTGTGTAGAGCAAAGGAAATCGAGTCGCACATTAAACCAGGGTTAGGGAACAACAATGTGTATGAAGATGTTTAGCTGGTGATACTATGTTTGTGCAGCTTGAACTCTTTCCAGGCCCCGTCCAATGGGATTTCTATACTCACAAAATAAAAACGGTAAATAAATTTAAAAAAAAACAAAACAAAACCAGGTGATTATATTAAGTAAGGTTTCTTCTTTCCAAATAGAAAAAAAAAGTTTTTAAAAGGTAAGGTAAGGTTAAAGGTACAGTATGTAACTGTAAAAGGAAATAGAAAGTTACAACCATACCATACCATTCATTCTCTATGGAGATGGACAAGTTTTATGCCGTACTGTGGAGTATTATAGCCAAAGGAACAACATTTCCATGGAAACAAGAAGGTGGAGGCCCCTGCTCCACGTCAGGAGTCAGAGGTTGCAGTGATGCAAGCCAGTAGAGTTTTTTAGTGCAATAATCACAGCCAAAAAGAAAAAAAAAAAAACCTTTTATTTTAGTCTGTTTTTTATTTAAAAAAAAAAAAAAAAAAAGGTTTTAAGGTACACTTTATTGTCCCAGGGAAACTTGTCCTCTGCATTTGACCCATCCTTCAATGCCACTGGGGCAACCTGCCAAGACAGTGGACCCATCTCCAGATCTTGAGTTAGTCTTGGTCAGGACTACCTTAGCTGAAGGATTTTACCTATTGCGCATGTTTTGGGTTCATGGGGGGAAACCGGACTGATCGTAGGAAACGCAGACACAGGGAGAACAAGCAAACTCCAAGCAGAAAGGTGCGTGGTATCCCAGGAGATAAACCAAGAACCTTCTTGTTGTGAGGCGTGTTGTGAGTCACTTAACCACCTAGACAAAAATTCAAGCAACTACAGCACCAAATGTACTGAAACAGTTAATTTACCGTAGATTTTTCTCCCCATCTACAATTTTTTATATCTTATTGCAAACAGATCTAAGAAATACACTCCACACAATAATGATTCCGATACCATGATGATAATAAAAGCTATTTACTCTATTTAAACAATGGAATGTTTAAATCAAAGTACTTTATACTTCTGTGTAATCCCTCAGTCGTCCAGGTAGGTTCCATAGTGGTCCATGGGCGTATACTGGTCTATGTGTCTTATACTTGTTCTGATACAGCTCAAGATCTTTCTAAAGCTATTCAGGAAAGGTTCATTTCTGTCCTGTGAATGTGACTTTTTTAGTATCGATACTTGCTCAAATGAGTATCTAGTTTTAGTATCGCTTTGTATCTCATTTTCGACACTTTTACCAACCCTATACTGTTGTAAATATATCGTCACCAGGTTACAGGTGAATTCTTAAATGGCAGATTCCAACATTCCAGAGGCTTTTTTCTTATATTATTGCATTTTGTCCTCTCCTCATCTGCTGTATCTCTGGCTTTTATTGAGAACAGATCTGGAGGAACATAGGTTAACCACTTACATATGGCCCTCCTGCCTGCTCTGATCCTTTGAAGTCTGCTCTCCGTGGTTGTACGTGTCAACGCCGGCGAACATGCTGGTCCCATGCTAATACCCCGGCGAAATCCATCTTCTTTGGTCCAACAATGAAAAATATAACCTGCCAATCGTCCAAGTCCAGAGTCGTCCATAACGCATTATGTGCCGCTCAATGGGTTAATGATGCGGTCATGCAGGCACTGTGCTGGAGACGTGAGGAATCATCCCAACGTAGGAGGACAAATGAGGGGCCGCTGTTACCAAACAATAGACTCCAAAAGACACTTAGATCTAATAAGATGATAGAAGTAATTATGTGATCTTCTTTGTTTAAAGGTTCTGTAATTACAGAAAATTGACTCTTGTGAGCCTTAAGACATGTTAGAATGCTGTTACCTCCTCAAAAACATACCTGGAGTTGTGTTTTGTTTCAATCACACATGTTTGCGTAACCCTTTATTGTTAGTCTGTCTACATCTCTAAAGCTGAAAACGCTCTCTTCCACCTTGTGATGTTATGAAGTGGTAGTTTTCAAGTTAACCTCAAGCTACCTTTTACCTTTTGTTCAATATAGACTGGCAATTCCATGGCTGAAATCATCTAAGTGATTATACTGAGGGTGTAGGGAGTTTAAAAACACAGATAGATCATAAAATAGCTTAATATGGACCCTTTAACTCGGAAAATAGCTGGGAAGCCCAACAGTAACAGAGGGATTTGCAGGAATCAGAATGTATTGAGACCACAAAAAACAGATTATGGTGTGTATTTTGCATTCCCACAAGCCTTTGGTCCCAGTTAGATCCCGGTTTAATCAAGATATAGACTTGGTATCAGTGTGTACCTGGCAACAAGTTTTTTCAGAGCTGCTGCGGGTGTGTCGCGGGAGGAGCGTGAAAAATCCTCATATCCAAAGCCTTCAGCGCTCTGTGGATCTTCTATTCGTGCGGGAGAGGGGAGGGGTGGGTTTGTGTCACCAGAGGAGCGCTACTTTCATAAATACTGTGGTAAATACAGCCGTGCGTGCGGTCTTCGGGTTTTGGGCCATTTTTTCACATTTTGGCCGTGGAAATCTGGCAACCCCGCTTGGTATATTTCTGTTCAAGTCCCGATTTAGTCTTGGTCTAGTCCTGGTTTAGTTCCAGTATTCTGTCAAGTTTATTTATGTCCCTGTTCCTAAACTTCATTCCTTTTAATGACCAATTAGAGCAGACAATCCCTCTGGACACTATTTAGCTACCACCAACCTAATAACAAACGGCATCCACGGTTTGTGGATTAGCGCATGCGCAGAGTGGCTGGGTACATCAGCTCCACTTAACACCAGGGTTAGTCTCAATTTTGATTATTTTTTTCTTTTTCTTCTTCTCAGTGAATGCCACAACAACTAACACACATCTATACCACTACACACACACACACACACACACACAAACACAATAATAATAATTACTATATCGACTTATCGTTCAATATATGATGGCTGGAAGATCATATTTGGGGGTCAATATTTATCGTTTCTTTTTACAAATAGTCAAATATATAACTTTTATGACTCATTATAGATACAAACTAAGTACCTAAATATTTAATTCCACTATTTATTAATCAGTTTTTTTTTTGTTTTGTTTTTTTTGTTTTTTTACCATTTTATGCATTTTGAATAATTGGGAATAATTCTACTTTGAGGTTATTGTGTCAGTGGCATAAATTTGTTCCAATATTATTTATAGTCTATATTTTCTTCAGCAATATATCGTACTTTAAAATTTGTTATTGTGGCCTACTAAATACCATCCCATTCCCATTCTTTCACTTGGTGTTGCTTAAATAAAGGGGAAGCCTCAGAAATGCGTAGTACCCTCTACGCTGTCTTTTATTAGAATACTGTAGACTGTAATTTTTAAGTGCCATTCCTCTTTTCCTCTGTCAATGCCCTTATGTTCCTCCCATGATGTTAAAAACAAAGTGTAACTAATGTTAATTACGCCCACTATCACCGAGTCATTAGCGGTCCCCCTGAGCTTCGTGTTAGCCTCACTTTAGCTCAAACTAAATGACTTCCTGATGTTAGCGGCTAATGCAGGTGCTGTTATTCCCTTGTTCTCTTTTGTTTTTGTCATCAGTTGTCTCACCATTGTCTATTCCTGGTCCCTGTACCTAACTCCTCGCACGGGCTGACAGGCTAACAGCAGTGTGCTAGGCTTGAAATAAAAAGGGATGAAAAACAAAAGGTTGCTATATAGCTGCTGTGGCTGCTGGGAAATGTGGCGTTTAGGAACAGAGGTGGCAGCTTGTAAAAAAGAGACATATTGTTGTTTGCAGAAAGCCCGCCTGTGGTAAAAATGTGACAATGTGATATAAAAACTGCAGGCTTAGGATTTCGAATCAATATCTGTCTATTCTGAGGAGGAACAATACAAGAAATCCACTATAATGTAATGTGTGAACAATAATGCGTTCTTGTTAATCCCCATGACGACGGTGACTAACATTGATTTTACTGTAATTTTGCACTTTGTTGCTACAATGATTGTACTGATTTCGACTCTATTATATTTTGAACTATGTAGTACATGGAGGTGTCAGATATATTTTATAAACAGCTCTTGAGATAACAATAAGTTTGCTGTGCACTGTTTGCATCTAATTATAAGGCGATTTATTGCGTGAGAATCAGGAAGTGTGTGGTTCGCATGCTAGTTGTTAAAAAAACACTCTTAAACTCGTCACAGTGCATTTGGTGAGGACGTGAGGAATAACTTTGGACCACTGTAAACTGTTTCAAATGAACTAGTTCTGTTTTTCACGTTTTTAAAGATGGTAAAAATCAGAGACGGTGCCTTAAAGTTGCATAAGCAGAACTTACATACTGTATTCATAAAAAAGAAAGAAAAAAGAAGTACTGACTGTAAATAAATTTATCACGTCACCTTTATCCATGTAATTATTTTATTTATTTTATCCAAAGTAAATATTTTAATTAGCACATGGTCACTTAACCTTAAATACGTAATAAGTAATCTGCAACATGGGATATATGAAAATATGTGATTTAAAAAAAAAAAAAAAATCACTTTTTATTGAAACAAAGACTATAAACTTAAAATACAGTGACGTGACCTTAATGTAAAAAAAAAAAGAAAGTACATACATAAGTGAAACGATACCCAAATGTTATAACTATTTATTTTAAAGGCGCTGTACCTGATTTTTACTGTCTTAAATACATGAAAAACTGGCTCATGTTTAACGGTTTGCAGTGGTCCAAAGTTATTCCTCACTCATCTTAAGCATTCTGAGCATCCTAATGTTTCACCGCAATGAGTTTATAAGCACTTTTCACGATTCCAGAGTCACAGAAAAGCTAACAACAACTGGCATGCTAACTACGCTCTACATGCTAACTTTCTGATTATTGTACTATAAAACACTTTGTGATAAGATGCAGACAGTACACAGTGGACTTATTCAAGAGCTGCTTATACAATATATCTGTACTGGAGTAAGACAGTTTTTGCTCAAATACATGGGGAAAGAATCTGGTACAGGCCCTTTAAACTGAGACCAATTGCCAATCTGAATTTCCTTTATGTTGCCTCTGTGTAAAATGACATGAAATAATGAAATACTTTGTCACTTAGGTTGTTACAAGGCCAAGCATCAGTCTGTGAACCCTGTCTGACAGATCCTCTCATGAACACTTTCCACATGGCTGCACCTCTGACGCCGCACGAGCTACTGTTAGCATTAGCCGTAGCCAATTAGTGTCTAGACGTGCTTCCTCTGTGCGCTGCTTTACAAAACTCCTTTTTAATGAACCACTATTTCTTCAGCTCTTTCCAGTTTGGTTCATTTCTGGCCGAAGTTTAATTTGCAATGTTATACAAAGGCACAGTGCTCTAGAAGGCCTGTCAGCAGAAAGGATAAGGGAAAAAAAAACATCCAAGAAGGAGGCGAAGTAAAAATTTGGGAATGTGCATGGGATAGTTCAGTAGAAATTTGAAAACAACATAAAAAAATAAAAATACATATTATACATTACATATCTGAATGCTAGGGCAAAAAGATAATAAACTGGGAAATACAAACAAGTTTTTTGGATGAACTAATAAGGTTTTAGTTGACTTCAAACAATTTGCAGTAAGAAAACAACATTTTCCATGTTCAAATATTTAAATTTGAATGGACGTAGTTAGGAAATCGCAAAGGCTGCAATTATTTAAGTACCATAATTTCCTTCACAAACAAAATATCCTGTTTTATTCTGCATAAAAACTGCAGTTCATTATGTTATTATATACATTATACAGTTGTCTCAAACCCTTAGCATTAAAGGCCCTGTTTGTCTTGCCCCTGTACAGATGTATTGTATATGCAGCTCTTGAGGTCAAAATAAGTCCGTTGTGTTCTAATTATAAAGCGATTTTTTTTTTTTGTCTGAGAATCAGGAAATGTGCACTTAGCATGCTAGTTGTTGTTAAAAAAAACAACAACAAAAACTTATAAACTCATCGCAGTGAATGATTAGCGCACTCGGAATGCATTTGGTAACTTTGGACCACTTTGGGCCACTCTGGACCACTGCAAACCGTTTCAAATGAACTAGTTCTGTTTTTCACAGTTTTCAGATGGTAAAAATCAGGTACAGCGCCTCAAAGTTGCATAAGCAGATCTCACATATTCATAAAAAAGAAAGAAAGAAATATTCACTGTAAATACATATATCACGTCACCTTTATCCATCTAATTTTATGAGCCAAAGCAAATATTTTAATTAGCACATGGTCACTTAACCTTAAATTTGTAATAAGTAACCTGCAACAAATCGTTCAGTCCACCATAACTTTATAGTGGTGGAATAACATGAAAAACAATTAGAAAAAAAAAGATGAATGTAATCCGTATATCATTTTTAATTTGCTTCTGAGAAATGTATTGGTCTTGTTTTTACAGGTGTTGTTTGCGCTAGCTGTCACCCACACACCGTAGCTAACTAGAGCTAATAGCAGCTGTCTAGTCCGGTGTTTAAGACTTTACACCTGACACTATTGTCGGCTTCATCGACGCTTTGATGGCCCTCTCGTGCCGCGCCAACCCTCCGCTCTCTTACCTCTTGTTAATTTTAATGGAAAAGGTCAGTCACACCCTCGGGAATACCGTTTTGTTCCTGACTGCCGGCACATTCCGTGACCTTAAGCTTCTCCCTATCGGCCGCTTCCAACCCACTGAAAACCACCACAAACAAATACTATTTTTGATCTAAAATTCCTTTCTACTCCCTCTGTACTATCCAAATCTCTTTTCACTCCAGTGTGCTGTGAAATTTGCGGGACAGCTAGCCAATTAATTTCCCGCTCCTGGTATGTCAGTTCCATCGCGGGTAGCCGGCATTACTGTTGACATGTTGGAGAGAGAGTGGAGGATGCTTCTGGGACGTATAGCGCGCCTCATTCCGGAAAACGTTGACGGATAGCCCCATGTGTGCATTCGGGAAGGGCCAAAGAAGTAATCCATCGGAAAGCATATTTGTCGCCTTTAGCGCTTAAGCTATCAGAAAGCAAAAAATAAATAAAAAACCATCACTGGTCAAGGTTTGCGAGAACGCTGTCAGTAATTTTCCTCTTCAATGGGATTATCGCTTTGAAGATGAGAAAAAAATTGCGAAGAAGTTTCGTGCTATTTAAATGTTTGCATGCTCCGTGAGATCTGACAGCTTTGAAATGTCAATGCAACGCGCAAAAGTGATGTTTACTCGAGAGAAAAATTATAGGATAAGACCAGCGTACAAGATCGTTCAAAACAAAACTTCAAAAGATTACTGTGAAAGCTAGCGCCTTTAGCCATGTCGGTAATAATGCGTTGTCTGGTTTTGATCTAGCTTGTTTTACTACTTCTATCAGTGCTCTTTGCTAATTGGGCTCCGCATGGCTGCTCCGGAGGTACACGGAGAGCTTCAGTGCTTTATTTACGGGCAGTGGCTGTATTTTTAATCTGCTGCCTAAATGCATGTCTTTAGGCTCCTAAACATGGCTGCGTTGCTTCCTGTTCTCATAACATGTTATACGGGGAAAAAGGGTCTGTTGTTGAGTTGAGTTGAATCAGGGTATTTTTGTGTAGACCTAAACAAAGCATCCTCTGCAAACTTTTAATAAAGACGTACTGTGCTTTTGTCTGCTGTGTAGTATAGCCTATGACCCCCGTGAATCATTATCATTATATTTTGGACATTTAAATCGCAATACTGATCTAAAATTATTTAACAAAAGAAACAAGTCAGCCAATTTCAGGTTTGAAAATTACTCCGTAAACGTCATTACAACAAAGTGCCGCATGCTGTCGGCCCCTCCGAGCAGCCGATTTTTTTTTTATTCGTGACAAAATGACTACACAAGGCGGCTGAGCCCTAGGTGTATCACTGATTAAGAAAATAAAATTGGAGAACAAAGTAAGTACAGAGCAGTGGGCGTGTTCCGTATGGTGGCGGTGAAAACGGGGTGGATCGGAGCAATGACGTCTTGAATACAAGAGAATAAAGATTGCCAATGACGTCTGAATACAAGAGAATAAAGATTGCTAAAACATGCATGAATCACCCAAAATTCCAACTTCAAGAGGGTAAATGAGAAGGGAAAACAATTATAACACGGTTAAAGCTCTGAAAAGTCGATTTTGCAGAACAGGTCTCCTTTAATTTGATGTGACAAGAATTGACAATGGCTTCTGGCTGGTATGGTAGCCTGAAATGTCTTGAATTCAAAAGCAATGTTCGGATGACTGATTTGAAACAATGTGAAAAGTGACATTTCCATCCCAAAAATGTATCCCACTTTTGAATTGTATTTTAAATGGTAACTTTTCCACCTTCAAGGCACTCAAAGCACTTTACAGCAAGGAACCACTCACCCATTCCCACACCAGTGTACACAGACACTGGGGGCGAGGTGGGTTAAGTGTCTTGCCCAAGGACACAACGACAGCATTCATCTGTGGGAGCTGGAATCGCACCGCCAACCTGTGGGTCAGTGGATGTGACCGCTCAACCAATGATGTTTTTACGTCGAGAGCGGGATTCGAACCGCCAACCAATCGGTGGACAAACACTCTACCAACTGAGCTGCTTTCTCCCATTTTACAAGACATGGCCTCAGGATGCAGTTTTGTAATTCGCAGTTTTATGTATATCTGCTTAACTGTTGAATAAATCATTGACGCATTCCTGAAAAAATGCTCGGTTGGTAATTTGGAATTGGTGTCAAGCTTTCTTGATTTTGCATTACATCAACATTTAGCTTTTGAGAATGTGCCAACTATGACTACTTAGCTCTGTACCAATCATCCAAATGTTTCCGGTGAAAGCGTATGGAGTTTAAAAACACAGTGGAGCACTTCCTGTATTACCACATGACATCACAGAGTTTCAGTTCGAGAGAAGAACTCAGCCTAAATATGCGGCATTTATGTATTAAACATCGGTGAGTGAAACAAAACACAACTCCGGGTATGTTTTTGATGAGGAAACATTACATCATAGATCAGAAAATAGTGTAACATGGGCCTTTTAACGTGTACCCGAGGACCATGTTAGCATTTTCAAAAGCCACGGTATGAGGGTGTACGTACGAATCACACACACGAGTCAATGAATTATACAAATATCATTACTATATTAATAAGACTAATGGAGTACACATGCAGACGTATTAACAATTAAATATGACATGTTTTTATTGAAAGATTTCCAAGGCTAATGATGTGTGACCGCGGCTTTGCATTGGTCTGATGCTAACACGCTAACACGCTAATTAGACCATTACCACGCCTAATTAGAATGTTTATTAATTGCATAGTCGTGATTGCTATTATCTGAATGTTAACAGTTAGCAATAAGCGACTTCAACCCCAGCGCTGAACTCAATTGTCTTTGCTGCAGCTCAGACTTCTTATAGCTATTACTTGAGATGTGTTTCCACCCCGAGCCAATTTGTAGCAACTTGAATCAGACATTACAAAGGTGTAAGGTGTATAAGTTTGAACGTTCGCTTCATTATCTTTCCCAAAGCACTTTAAATGGTCAATTGTTTCATTTCCAATCTGCTATTGTTCCAAAAGTTTGCAGGTTTAGCTGTTTTCGAAGGTTTATTAACTGATAAAAAGGTTTTGTGGGAAACTTTGTAGAAGTTTTCTTATAAATCTGAAATATTCACCATTGGCTAATCCCCCAGCTAGGTACTCCTGACTAAGATAATTCTGCATCTGTCATTCAAAAAAGGGTCAAGAAGAGGACTTGCAGTATTTTCTCATGATATTATTGCTATGCTAGTTTGAAGACTAAAAGTTGAACTTGTTATCAGAACATTATGGTTAAAACGACTTTTGTGTGGATATGGTAAAAGTTATGGTAAAAGGATTTTATTACACGTTGAAAGGTTTAAGGTATGTAAATGATACTTATTTTCTGTAAAAAATATTTGTTGATGAACAAACGTCGTGTACACAGATATTCAACTGGCCGAGCTCAGAGCCAGCCGCAATGTGTGATTGGTCCAAAATATACAGTACCATATTTTCCGGACTATAAGTCGCACTTTTTTTTCATAGTTTAGGCGGGGGTGCGACTTACACTCAGATGCAATTTATATGTGAAATATATGTTTTTTTTCTTCATTATTATGCATTTTTTGGCTGGTGCGACTTATACTCCAGAAAATACGGTATATAAAAAACATACACACTAAATGTCGATGTAAAACTGAGTAAGCTTGGGTGTGTTATTAGAAATGGTCTCAACTCAGATGGCATTGGATTGAATCATTTGGTATAGAATTAGAGCTAAAAAACCCTGACAACCTTTAGCCAACCAATCATCAGTCGCACAATGCAAAATATTATCGCAAAAAGTTTAATTTCCTATAGTTGGTTATATTGAAATTGGGGAAAGGGTCACGGTCTATTGTCTGCAATGTATTGTCCAAAACCGTGCAAGTTGGTACTCTTTTAATAAGTAGTGTTCCTAGACTTGCGGTATTAGAATTGTGTTTTAAAATGTTTACTTCTATCTCTAGTCTCCAAGCATTGCCTCGCACACCTTAACTCATCACCTATTTGTATGTCTTTCCCGTACTATTAAGTAAACCTCCGGGCTTAAATTGGCCGTGCGGCGCTATGCTTACCCCCTATTATCTCGACAAAGACCTTTCTGCGAGTTCTTTGTGCTTCCATACGACAGCTAACAGTGTACGCCGCTGTCCAAACCGGTTTTGTCAAAGCCGAGCACGCCCAGCAGAATGGAATTGGGAGTAAACAAGACAGATGGCTAGAAAACTCCCCCAGCTCTAGATCCACCCCAAGTCTGAGCGAAGACGCTGTGGCGGTATGGGAATTATCACCACCGCATCTTGAATTAATCAGATGTTTTAGAGTAAGGTCGGCTTTCTCTGAGGTAAAGTGAAGGTTGTGAGCTTATGGTGCGTTATAGACAGAGGTGAGTAGAGTAGCCCAAAATTGTAGTCAAGAGTTAACAAGTAAGGGTTACTTCAAAATAACATAGTAGACGTACAAAGTAGTGGTCTAAGAGAGGTGCAAGAGATACAAATGTTCAAATCATTTAAAATTGTCAACATAAAGCATTTGTCACGTAGACTTGCTCACAGTGGAGTAACAAACACTTTTTGTTCAAGTAAGACTACTGTTACTTCAATAAGAATATTACTCAAGTAGTAGTAAAAGTATACTGGCCTTAGAACAATTTCTGTAAAAAGTTACTCGTCTAAATGTAACCGATTAAGTGTAACTGAGTACTGCCCACCTCTGTTTTTAGATCTCATTATAGTTCATCAAAGTGAAAGGGAAGGTGAAAATATATATTTGAACATTTTGTCCATTACCTCATTTTAAAACATTCCTAAAAGCAAATTTATTCAAGATGGATTTTAACAGCTCTAAAGTGATCAGCTTTAGGCTTTATCTTTTGTTCTTTTACATGTTGACTACGTTTTTGCTTCTTGTACGGCAAGCTACTTATTATGGTTTATTTAAATGTGTCTGTATTTAAATAAAATGACTTGACTTTTTAATCATTGTTATAAGGTTGTGTACCCTACTTTTTCACCCTGTTTGTATTTGAGCATAATTTGTCTTGCCCCAGTACAGATGTATTGTGTAAGCAGCTCTTGAGGTCAAAATTGTTTCGCTGTCTGCATCAAATTCAAAAGCGTTTTAATCAGGAAGTGTGCGTTACCATGCTAATTGTGAGCAAAACTCTGCTCCACTCCGCTCTGCTGTGAAAAGCGCTCTGAAAGTTGTGAAAATCAGCGTGGTGAATAATTAAGATACCCGGAATGCGCTACGTAAGTGAGGAATAACTTTGGACTGCTGCAAACCGTTTAAAATGAACTAGTTGTTTTTCCCGTTTTTCGCTTGCACAGACTTTGTAACGCAACTTTTTTGTAACTCTAATTCTCAACTTACCATTTAGGTATTCTCACTGTAGTTTGAAAGAAACAAGATAAGCAACAACACGCAGCTAATAAACACAAGCAACACAAACGAGCAGAGATCTTCTAATGAACAGAAAGTGACTGTTGACCACCCAGGGTGCACTGCAGGACACACGCAGTGCATCTCCAACATTCTATAGGAGGACGCGGTAAAGGGGAGAAGGAAATTTAGTGTATCAGCCATGGCGTCTCGAAATGCACACACAAGCATCTATAAATTATGCAAATGGCTGCGTTCTAATCAATGGAACTGTTTAGGCTTGCATAACACAGGCTAACATCGACTGTCAGTTGTTGGGAGGGCAGCGAGGAGTGCGCGTCCCGCTACAGATGTGTGGAGAAGAGAGGGGGTGGGGGGGGGTGTAGGGAGGTAGGGAACGAGAGAGTGAGAGAAAGAATTGATACTTCGCAGTGAGATCAAGCTCGGGGGGTTCTGCATGTATATCTGTGGTGGATTGTTCAGCAGCGGTGACACAATTCACTATTAGCAAACACAGCCAGATGAGTTATAAGAAAAAAAAAAGACAAAATGGATTTAAACAACGAATTGTCGGAAGCCTGCGATCAGTCGTAGCGTTCGTGGTCTTTTTAGATGGTTGAAAAGCTGAGAGCGACTAACGGAAAAACTGTTGGCTAATGCTAGCTAGCTTGTGATTGTAACGTTGTTTGAGAGGGACCGGTTTAACGGCACAAAGCAGCTCACCTGTTGTAGTTACAGTTCTTTACGGTCAGACTGTGTTAAAACAAAGCTCAGGTTAAAGTCTAACTTGAGTCACAGTTTCAGACAGAGCAGTGCCTCTAGTTTGCTTCACCCCCTCCAGGGAACGTTGATGACATTAGCTGCAGAGTATCAATAAAAAGAAGGGAGGAAAGACAGAGAGGGAGGGAGGGGGAGAAAGAGTGAGGGGTGTCCTTGGCGTGCCGCTGGCCGGTTGCGTCCCTCTGAGTAACATGGGGCTGTCAGCGTGACATTGTATCGAGCTTTACTTAAGACGGGAGAAGAGCACTGCAGCGTACGGTACATCATCCAATGACACATATGGCAACACAGCTGTATAGTTAAGTTTGGAGGGCGTGTTATGACGTTAGGGAGGTCATTAGATTAAAAGTGGATCATGATAGCGTTGTCATGATATTAAATTTTCCAACTCGATTTCAATACTAAGGAATAGACTCAATACTCAGTACAGATTCTGATACCAAAAAACAGTCTTTATTTAGAATGTCGTTTTCAACATTAAACGTAGTACTTTCTTTTATATTACCATGCGGCCTTATATCCGTGTAATCTCTAAATCACCCAGGTAGGTTCCATAGTGGTCCGTGGCCGTATACTAGTCTATATGGTCTCATACTTGTTCTGATTCGGGAAAGGTTCATTTTTGCCCTATAAATGCGACTTTTTTAGCATTGATACTTGCTCAAACAAGTATCTAGTTTCGATAGTGTTAGTATCGACTAGTATCTGATTCTCGGTGCTTTTGACAACCCTAGATAATGCAAAGTTCACCTGATGTGTAAAGTACACAGTCACAGCCCTTGTGAATTCCCAGCCTATGTTTTCACTAACGATTATTTTAGTAAACGATTAGTCAGCGTCAGTGATTCATTTTTCGATTAGTCAAACGATATTGTACAGTGAGACTTTTTAAATACATCATCAACCAAATAAAGATTGAACAGGATTGACCGGAATAGGAATATTTACGAACAAAGTTTATTTTTTTGACATTAATACCATTGTCTTTGCTATAAAAAGGTCTTTGCACAAGCGTTTCAGAGCGAGTCCAGATAACAATTACGTTTATAAAATCCGATTACAATTATTTTTTATAGTCGGCGAGTCACTAAGCTTCAAATCAAGTCAAAGTTCTCTGGCTCGAGTTACAGCCCAACAAATTCAAGAAAACTTTCTACTACGAATACGCCATCATTTTAGGTGAATGAGTTCCTTTGAAGATTGCATAGTCAAACCTATGAGCATTTACCGCGCTCATCAAATGCCATGATATTACGTTTATTAACTGGTCGGGGCTGATAAGCTCGGCCTTTATGGACTGTAAAACGCACACTGCAGTTCACTCGGTCAAAAACATTCGCAGGTTACTGAAGCAGAACAGACATGAAGAACTCCAGTGATCCAGTATGTTCAATTTAATATTTTAGATTACATATTTTATTCTCTTTTTATAGCATTTATTTCAGATAACTTCTTCTTTCAGTAGCTCAGTTGGAAGAGTGTTTGGCCACTGATCCAAAGGTTAGCGGTTCGAATCCCGGTAGAGTGGTCAGATCCACTGACCCACAGGCTTGCGGTGCGATTCTAGCTCCCACACACGAATGCTGTCGTTGTGTCCTTAGGCAAGACACTTAACCCACCTTTTCCCCAGTGTGTGCGTATTACTGATTTGTGAATGGGTGAGTGGTTTCTTGATGTAAAGTCAGTTTTAAGCCAATCTGTAAAAGGCATAATAACTTAAAAGTGAATGTCATTTAATCTTGATTTCATGCATAAAACAGCCCCAACACCTTCCTTTACCTTTACAGTAAGACAGAGGTTTGCAAACTTTTCAGGGCAGGACCCCCAAAATAGCCATGCAGCCGAGTCCAGACCACCACTAGCAAACTCTGGAACAGCCTCCCCTTGCACATCAGAATACACCTGAGCACTTTAAGACTTTTACTATGACCTGTTCAGCACTGGTCATGTTTTTAAATGTGCTATAGAAGTAAAGTTTGACTTGACTGCAAAATCAAAATCATCTCGCGACCCCATCTCATGCTTCGTAACCCCCACTTTGGGAACCACTGAGTTATTGCTGAGAACTTGTCCACTGAAAGTGTATTGACTTTAAAACACAGAGGAACACTTTCTGGAGATGGCTGGGAAAAGTGGTGAGCGAAGTTTTTTGTTTTTGAGAAGGAGAAGGCCTTTAATCTCCAGCTTCATCTAATATTAACAGCTGGATGGATTTGAGAAGATTTTTGAACTTCTGAATGTTCAGAAGTTCAAATGTGTGAAGAACACGCTCATTTTGGAATAGAAAAATATCGCCACTCCATTCTAGCTGCGACAATAGCCCTCTAGTCCAATTTACTCAAAGTGCCTGCCAATCTCTCAACATCTCCGCCTGCTTACTCATTCACTTGGCCCTAACCCTCCTCCTCTTCTCCCTCGCTCTCTGTAGCTTTCAGACTCGAGCATTAAAGTTATAACTCATGCTAGCGCGAGCCAGCAAACTCTCCGCTCACGACTTCACCGCCATGCCTCCTATCAGTCCAATTAAAGCCCAGTGCTAAATTATACATGGACCAGATTATTTTTGCTACCGTGACGTCTCTGTCTGACACACCAAGGCTGCAGTCTCCGGGACAGGGCCGATCATGGTCGTTATTCACAATCAGCGCGCCGCTTCTCAAACATGTTAGTTTGTCATACAGCAAGACAGTGAGTAAGCAGTTCGGGACTTGGCCAGAGGACGTGTACTTTCGTTGTAGCGCCAGAGAACTAAGCCAGACTTTTAAGATTGTCTTGATTTAGCGGAAGGAGATTTGGGTTAGCGCATAGACTGTATAAAGAAGTGGACTAAGGGAGTGTGACGTCACCCATAGCGTTCGGCTCCAGTCAACTGAAGCTCATCAAGGTTAGCAGTTATAGGGGAGAATTTGGAACCGAGTTGCTTATTAGAAATTCCAACTGCGAGTATCATAAGAACTAAAGAACCAATCCGGAGCGAGATGGTTGAGGGTAACACCCCTTCCCGCCTGCACCGCTGGTTTAGAAGGGAGCGGGCACTTAGCAACGCTGTCAATCAAACCTGTTGCTAACACTAGCAGGAACGACCTCAGGGAAAGAAGGCGCCTGAGTTGTCTGTTATTAATGTTCATATCTTCAGTTACAGACACGATAGCGAAATAAAACACAGGATCATGTAGAGCGGATTAATACAAGCATTTTAAGACAAAAATGACGAGGCTCACTGTAGCAGTTACAGAGAGAGAGGTGACAATTTTGCAATAGAAAATGATTTGGAGTCAGAAGCGCGCCCATGCTCAGTTCCTATTTGGAACGCGGTGGCTTGCAGGTTAGCTATGTCCATTTATATATACAGTCTATGGGTTAGCGTAGCAAAAAGGGTGAAATTTTGATAATTAAATTGTAAGACGCTATGTTGCTCTGTATGTTGGCTTCAGATTCATTCTCCGTCTGGGTGGTACCTTTCTGTGTGGAGTTTGCATATTGGGTGGATGAGTCAATACACAGCACTGATTTAACAGCAGCATCGGTGGTGCACAAAGAAATGGCACAAACGAATGGCACAAACACAGCACATTTTTACATAGTCCTGCTACATTTTGCCCAAACCAAGCACTGTATCATCTTATTGGTGAAACAGAAGAGCTAAGAAAACACCATGCAGAGTTGCAACTTAAACCATCCAAAAACACATCAAGTCTCTAGGACAGGGCCTTTTTGCAGTGTCTCCAAGTCAAAGTGTGACAATAAATCCACATCCAGTCACAAAGCGTAAAGTTGAAGCCGTATATAAAGTGCGTATGTGGAGAAAACAAAAGTGATACATAAACGCGTATAAGTCCATGTGAGGATCACGCGAGATTTGTTTGCGCATACATTTTGAATTATTGTCACAGTTCTGCCTGTTTTTTCATGTTTACCCCAGTCCAGCTCCGTTTCCCAGCCTGTTCGGGTCCTTCTTTTGCTACCTCCCTGTTTTCCCTGCAGCTGCTATTCATTTCCTAATCAGCTCAGGGTAGCCTATATATACTCCCTCTGTTCGTTCAGTTCTTGCTAGATTGTCGAATAGTCGAGAGAGACGCTCAAGCCCAGTATCTGAACAAATCTGTTGTTTGCATTCTGCAATTCTGAACTTGTATTAAAGTCTGTCTGAGGGGCCTGTTCCTGAGTTTCTTTTCCCAGCCTGTTTCCCATTTTGATTCCCCGTAGTGGAAGAGATTTGCGTTGATATTAAATAAGACATTCATTCCTCAGTTGTTTATTGCCTTATTTGTCATATTAAGAATTACCTGTTTGAAGGACACTTTCTGTTGTATTTACTTAGACTAAGAAGTTTGGCTGTATATTGTGTTGCATTTGAGTCCAGTTTTACCTGTGTGATAATTATAACAAACATTTTTTTTTGCATAATATTTTCAGTGAAAAAAGAACTGTTCAGGTACTGGTATCGAAAAGCAGGTTTCGTTAAGGTACTGATATCGATATAAAATCGGCACCCAGCCCTAAGTAGGTCACACAGATCAGTGGGAGCCTTACAAAATGGATTTATTTTCACAAGAAATCCATAGAAAATCAGCCAAAAAAACCCCAAGACAACTATACATGCACCCACGCAGCGTTTCTCATCATATTCTTTGAAAACTCAATCAAATCTCATGAGAATCCAGTTCGCAGCTTAAGGTAAAGTGTGCCCCACCACACCATCACTGGACCACATTCTACTCTTTTTGCTCAATTTGTCCAACTCCAATGTTCTGAAATGCAAGATTGCCATTCTTGCCTGATTGGATTTCAATGTTCAGCTCCGCCTAGTCAATTTCCCCTCATTGGAGTGGTATGGGCTCTCCACCTGTTTTGCATAGTGAGCATATGAACACCAGGCCCGGAAACGCACCGATGCACCGTCGTCCCAAGATAGTTAAAAGTGCTGCAGGTATGTTTCTCCTCACATACATTCATTCAGCCATATGCTCGCTAACATATGATTTCGTTCACATGCATATTCATCGGTGCCCACTGCTACCCCGCGCACACACATATTCTCAATTAATTGGAGACGTGTAGTCAGTCAGCTTGCCTCTTGGAAGTCTGCTGAGCGAACTTTCGTCAGCCTCCCTGTAGATTGCAGATGTTCAAACGGTTCTCACAAAGGACTGGCAATGGAGGTGTGGGAATGCCTAGGGACTGACAGCTTTGTGGTATTTTTTCATCAGAAACGACACACGTTTTGGTTTAGTATTAATAGATGTTCAAAAATGTAAGTAAATATTTCAAATTATACGAGTAAGGTATGGCGCAAAATTCGCTTAAGGGACATTGATTTTATATCTCTGGTGGCGATTTCAAGTTTTAGAATCCGTGAATGTTGCAGGAATTTGAACATATTTGACCAAACTTGCCTTAATTTCCTGAATTGTTTATTATTGTGAGATGTAACTGCAATGTTTTTTGGTTGAACAGACTCTACAGAGTTCTTTAAAGCGGAGGTGTCATGCAAAATCAATTTTTCAGAGCTTTTTTTTTTTTAAACCCCATGTTATAACGTTCCTTCATCAGAAATATGCCTGAAGTGGTTTTATTTCATCCACGCATGTTTGAATAATCTTGCGATCTCTTCTTCCTTACGGTTAGCAGTACGAGTCCACGCCTCTTGTACAAGGCTCAGCCCACAAGCCCCCGCACGGCCATTTTTCATAAATATACAACAGCATGATACAAAACAATACACTACAACTTCACAAACCTGATTAGTTTCTGTTAGTTTCATTAGCAGAATGCTGATTAAGTTGTGATGGCAGTTTGACGAAGGGGGAGGGACTTAGTGTGGTGAGCAAAACTAACTAAACATTTTAATATGTTGTTTTTGGCAAAACTAGGATTTTCAAAACAAAGGCTAACATGGCGATCTAAATATGTTATATGACAGCAGCAGTGTAATACCGCCTCTTTTAAATATATGAAAAAAAACAACCTCACCCTTAAAGATGTGATGCAATCTGAAACATTATGTCATATATTTAACTCTGTACATGTGTAACCTCCTTTTGATCAAATCTAACTTGTCAAAATTGGATGTGATGATTAGCCTGCCCTACTTTGGGAAATGCACATTTTTTATTTAATTTAAAGCAAGACCTGAATTAACCTTGCGCAACAAAACAACAATATTTGTGAGTTCACAAACTCATGAGAATCCATCTTGGCATGGACCTGCTATAAGGTTAAATGGGTGGGCGGACCAATCACAGAGCAGCATCGAGGTTTGTGTAGAAGCCAAATGCAAAGCGCCCAAGTGAACCAAAACAAACATGGCGACGCCAACAGATGTACTTCAGCCTATTTTAGAGTCAATACAGACTATTGAGAGAATACAGAAGGTAAGTGCATTGTGCATTTGTGGACAGGGAAGATGTCTTTGCTTTTCTCTCAACTGGATGTAACAAAGGCTTGATTTTTTTTTTTCAGCTTGTTCTGCTGTTGTGATGTTTCGACCAATCTGATTCAAATAATCGTCATGACGGTTCCGCGTTTTCCAATTGCTTTCAGCGAGAGCCATCCCAGATTCATAATGTGTAGAACTCGATTCAGACTGCTGCACAGAACAGTCTGGTATGAGCCTGGACAGACCTGAATATTCTGATCAGAAAAAGCTGCTGCACCTGTTTACAATTAATCACTTTTACATCACTATAAAACATGGGACGTGAGCTCCGTAGCCAAATGCAGTTTCACAAACACTTAAGATGCAGATTATGGGCCAATTAGTGAGTGTGTTACTTTGATGGAAAACGCAAGAATAGTTAAAGAATGAGCCAATGCACTGCCAGCCCCGTTTGTTGTAATCTGTTGTTTTGACATCACTTTTAGACACAACACTTAAACACTTGCAGAAGGTTTGTAATCCAGCCAGTGCCAATCCCAGGCTGGATAAATAGATGTGAGTAGTAAAAGGGCAGGGCATCTGGCGTAAAGTTGCTTGTTGGCTGATTTTACTGAGCACAGGAAGTGGTTTATTTTCATTGTTGATTTTATATGAGATTAGTTGACTCTTGAATTATTTGTTAGATCTGCCATGACAAAAAAGACCATCAAATGTAGATAGAAAGACAATAGTTACGAAACAGTCATGGTAAAAATAAAGTTCACATGTTCTGCTTTGATGAGAGAATACAAAAAAGTTATTGTTATAATATACATTTTTCATCTATCGATCATGTTGTATTTAAAAGGACTTTAAAGGTGCATTATGTAAGTTTTCTAGTGGAGGGTCCATTGTAACATTGATTTGGTATTGCTTTGCCAGGAGTAGGTTATAAACTTCAGTCTTGCATTTATTCAGTTACAGTTGTTTTTATTGCTAAAAAATGCACTTGGCCTGTTGGTCTCAGGCAAAACAATAACAATCAAATAGAGATTTGAAGGTTTCAGAGCCTCCATCAGAAAACCTGCATTGTGCCCTTTTTCAAGCCCCAGTACATTTTATTTTCTCATTTTGGTTGTTTTTATTGCACTGAAAAACTTACTGTGAGCGGGCTTGCATCATAAAGTTAATTGAATGTTACTTGATCTAGAGGAGGGTCTTATCCATCCCCATGGAGAATGTCCCGAAGTATGGTTTCTTTTTGCATGGAATGGTGTGGGTGACGCGCCGCCTCCAGAAAGTTACATAAAGTTAATTGAAGTGTTGAATAACAACTGGAACAATTATTTTTACGGTCTTAAAAACGTGAAAAAGCAGAACCTAGTTCATTTTAAACGGGTTGCAGTGGTCCAAAGTTATTCCTCACTTACTTTATGCATTCAGAGTATCCTAATTATTTACCCCGATGAGTTTATAAGCACTTTTCACAACTTTCAGAAACCAGAGCAAAGTTTGCCGTCGCGGTAATGCTAACAGTGCACTTCCTGATTATCGGACAATAAAACTCTTCATAATCAGATGCAGACAGCACGCAGCAGACTTATTTTCACCTCAAGAGCTGCTTATATAAAAATATCTGTACTGGGGCAAGACATTTTGCTCAAATACATGGGAAAAAATCCGATATAGGCCCTTTCACTGAATCAGCAAGGACTTTTGATATCACATTAATATTGTTTTCCCCCCTGATACTTTCCCTTTACTCCAATGCAGTGTTTCAACCCGGGCCTCGAGCGACCATCACGGCCAATGAACACTCCCGCTTTATCAGGCTGCTTGTCAGTGGGCTGCGCGCAGAGAAGAGACAGCACCGCGAGCCGCTGATAAAAGACATAAAAGGAAGAGAGGATGAGGCTTATCGCGGAGATGAGAGGAGAGAGAGAGGTGTCATGCTCCACGGCTAAACCCCGGATCCCATAACCCCTCTCTCCGTCTCTCCTCGCTCTCCTTCCCTCTGCCTGTACTACCTCTGCAGTGCTGGCACGGAGCACTGCGGGACCCACCTGTTCTGCACTGTCAGGAGGAGGGCCCAGCTTACTCACGCACACACACAAACCTCTGTGTACCTGCAGTCTAGGGCTCTGCAGGTAAGAGCGTAATATAGTGTACAGTAGCAGAAGTTCCCGGGTTAGCCTAGGCCAGTGTTTCTCAAACTGCGGTACATGTACTACTGCTGGTACACGAGCTCCTTCAGGTGGTACTTGGACAGCTCTTCAGTGTGTGGGTTTGCCTAATTTAAAGTTCATTTTATCCACTTTTTTGTCACATTTTGACCATTTAGACCTGGTTTAGGCCTAGACTAGACCTGGAATAGTACTGGAGTAGACCTAGCCTACAAACAGAAACTGAAAACAATAGCTGTTTTCAGAAGAAGCGGCTTGGTTGAGCAGCGAAACATCTTCACTCCTACAACTTTTTGTCCAGTTGACAGATTTTACTTTTGGCTTTTACTATGGATCAGACCTGGACGACTGGAATAGTAATATTATTATTATATACTTGATTTACATCTGGTGGTACTCGGAAAGCACATTTTTTCTTTAGTAGTACTTGATGTGAAAAGTTTGAGAGACACTGGTCTAGTTTGTAGATGAAGTTGTGGATTTACAAATTAAGTAACTCTGTCAGTTTTTGGCAGATACATTACACACGATAGTATACAATTGCCAATCTATCAATAAATCTCAAGTTATAAAAATCCATATTTAGTGCTTTACAAAGGGAAAAATCTGTGTAATCCTATATTACACAAATTGACTCTTGTGAGCTTTAAGCCACGTTCTAACGTTACCTCATCAAAACCATACCTGGAGTTGTGCTTTGTTTCATTCACACATGTTTGGTTAACCCTTTATTATTAGTCTGTCTAAATCTCCAAAGCTGAAAATGCTCTGTTCCACCTTGTGATGTCATGAAGCTGTAGTTTTCTCGTTAACAGCTACATTTTACCTTTTAGTTCAGTAGAGATTGGCAATTCCAGGTTTGAAATCATCCAAATGGTTCTAGTGAAGGTGTATAGAGTTTAAAAACACAGTAGAGCAGTTCCTGTATTACCACATGACATCACAAGGTGGAACAAAGTGTTTTGTATTTGATAGAAAAAAATATGCAGGGTTTATGTGTTGAACATGTGTGAATGAAACTCCTGATATGTTTGTGATGAGGAAACAACATTACAACATAGATCAGAAAATGGCGTAATATGGGCCCTTTAAATATATAGCGTGGGACCCACCTACACTCAGGAGGAGGGCCCAGCCTACTCACGCTCGCACACACAACTCCAGGTAAGATTATTATACAGTGGACGGTAGCAGTGTGGTTAGTGTTTAGTTGTGTAGTTTTTGCAGTTGGAGTAGTGGATATACATACGTTTTATTTCTGGCGGTACATGTGGTAGTGTCATTCTGGCGTCTGGCTTAATTTAGAATCATAACACTAATTTAGACCCGGTGTAGTCTGAATATGGACCATGCGTCTTGCCTTTGGACACATCAACAGCGAATGTGCCGGTAAACTAAGGTTCAATTGACAAAAACACTGAAATATGAACTGACAAACTAATACAAGAATCAACATGTTGTTAAATATTATAATACATTTCAGAACATGTTTGTACAGATCTAAACTACAGGGTTAGCAGTTTTTATGTAGAGTAACACAAAGAAAGAGGAAATTATGGTACTTCAAATACTTCAACTGGTACTTTGCTCATTGCGTTCATTTTAAATTGCGATTTTTGTGATTCATCTTGCAGCCCTATTATAAACATCCATATTTAATGCTTTACAAAGGGGAAAATGGATGGATATACAAATTAGGTTTTATCTATTGGTTTTGCCAGATATTTTTTTTTCTATTTTGGATAATGTAGGGTTCTCTGGTAAGTCAGCAAGCCCCTTCTGGTGGTACACGACTTTCTCTGCCATTCTGGTGTTTGCTTAAAAGAACACACATTATGCAAAATAGACTTTTGAGCTTTTAACCGTGTTATAACATTGCTCCCTCGTCACAAACATACCTGGAGCTGTATTTTGCTTATTGTATTCACTCTTGTTAGACGAATCTTTGTTTGGTAAGTCCACTCCCTCTAAGCCCCATAAAAACACACGATTTTGAATTACCCTGTTTTGTGACGTCACAGGTAAAAGTCTGGAGGTTTTTAAGTTCATAAATCATAACCTGAGCATTTCTGCTGTTAAATTGCCTTTTTTTGTTTTGTTTTGCCATCTATAGATAAGTACTATACTGGGCAAACTGCTGAGCCCGCTAGCATGTGTGCTGTGACTCCTAAAACCATGTTGCAGCACAAAATTATAATTCCTAATCTCTTAATTATTAACAGTCGTGTCCAAAATCTTTTTTTTTTTTTTTTTTCTTTTTTCATAAAACATTTGGAAGGTTGCCAGGTTGGATTATATGAACTCACCTTTGTAGGGAAGTACGTCTGGTGGCCATATGGACTTGTCTGACCTGCTGGCAAAAGGCAACTTGAACAACGGGAACACCAGAACGTACTCTTTCATCATGATTAAAAACTAACGCATTTCCCTAGAGAGTCTTTTAATCCCTCAATTTGTCTTTTTTACAGCTTAATTCCCTAACAATACTATCCCAATATCATACCACTCTGATAACATAAATCTTCTTATGTGAGATTATGTTAGTGCAAACCCCTGAAAATGTGTTCTCCATATGGTTGTCAAAAGTATCGAAAATCAGATACTTATTGATACTAAAACTAGCGTTGAATCTATATACTCATTAGAGCAGGTATCAGAACTAAAAAAAGTCACATTCACAGGACAGAAATGAACTTTTCCTCAATAGCTTTAGAATGAACTTAAGCTGTATCAGGACAAGACCATATAGACTAGTATGGAGCACTATGGAACCTACCTGGGGACGGACTGAGGGATTACACAGATATAAGGCCACATGGTAATATAAAAGAAAGTACTATTGTTTAAAAAGGAGTCATTATGCAATTCTTTTTAGCTTTCTATCATATTATAATGTTCCCTCATCAAAAACACAAAAACATGCCCGTTTGAGTATTTTAGCAATCTCACCCACGCTCCCACACGACAGTTCTCTATCAATATGCAAACGCGGATACAAAACAATACACTACAACTTCACAAACCTGATGCGATGTGCAGTAGTTTGATTAGTTGGATGCAGCTGTGTCGTGACAGCGCTCTGAAGGGGGACTGACTTAACACGAAGAGCAAAGGAAGGGTACAGTATCAAAAATAAAAGTAAAAAAAATATATTAATACATTGCTTTTGTCAAATATAGCATTTTTAAAACAATAAAAGGAAACATGGTGATCTAATTATGTTATGTGTTAGCAGTTAATCCCCCATAGAAGTAAAATACGCCCTCCTTTAATGTTGAAAACCACATTCTATTGTCTAAAGAGAGAGTTTTTTATTATGATAGTGGTATCAGAATCAGTATTGAGCATCGAGTCTATTCCTTAGGATCGAAATCGAGTTTGAAATTTTAGTAGACCTTTTCTCTCTTCTAACTTTGACTGTATTACGTAGCATGTGTTTGCTTATCTTTGGGGAATTTGAGCAAAAGTGGGGCTCATTTATCACGCAGTGTACCAATGAATGTGTATTGAAAGCATTTAGACGCATAGTCAGTGGAAAAACGCCTTGGCAGCAGTTCGGACACTGACTACCTGTTTTCAAACCTTAGCACATTCTGACTATGTATTATTAATCAGCATTATTAAATGTTTAATGCATCATAAGGGGAGAGAATCAGGGTGCCCTCGCGTATTTGGGTCCCACTCCTCCGTGCGGTGTAATGAAAATGCTAAACGTTGCTCGAATGGGTGGGTACTGGCATTGGTCCAGCTCCTCCTCGCCTCGTAGTACGCTCATTTTGCTCGCTAATAGGAACGACTTGGGTAAGACGCACCTGTCAACCATCTTCATAGGAGGTTAGCCATGCTCAAATTTATTTCTCCTCACAAGCGCTTGGGGTTTGGGGTCTTTAAAGGCCCTGTACCAGATTTTTTACCATGTGTTCGAGTAAAATTTGTCTTGTCCCAGTGCAGATATATTGTAGCTCTTGAAGTCAAAGTAAGGCTGCTGTAGTGTTGTCACGATACTAAAATGTCAAACTCGATTTTGACACTAAGACTCGATACTCAATACCAATTCAATACCACAATGATAATTAAAAACACACTTTCTTTAGACAATACAATGTGATTTTCAACATTAAATGATAGTACTTTCTGTTATATTATCATGTGACCTTATATCTGTGTAATCCCTCAGTCGTCCAGGTAGGTTCCATAGTGGTCCATGGGCGTATACGAGTCTATGTGTCTTATACTTGTTCTGATACAGCTCAAGATCATTCTAAAGTTATTCAGGAAAGGTTCATCTCGCGTCTTGTGAATGTGACTTTTTTAGTATCAATACTTGCTCAAATGAGGATCTAGTTTAGTATCTGATTTTCTCTACTTTTGACAACCCTGAGCTGTGTACTGTCTATATCTAACTATAAAGCGCTTTTTGTCCAATAATCAGGACGTCCACGATTAGCATGCTAGTTGTTGTTAGCTTTACCGTGATGTCAAATCTCGTCTCTGACCTCTGAAAGTTGTGAAAAGCGCCTGTACTGCAGACTGTTTACAGTGAACTAGTTCTGTTTTTTTCGTGTGTTTAAGCCGTATTACGTATGCTAATATTTCTCGCTAAAAGAAACGACTTGGGTAAGAAGCGTCTGTCGACCGTCTTCATAGGAGGTTGCCGTGCGCAGATTTATTCCTCTGCTCAAGCGCTTGGGGTTTTTTTCGTCCCAAGGTAATTGAGTCTTTGAGTATCGGGAGCGGAATCAATGTGTAAACCAGCAGGGCCCTACATTGTCCGCTAGCAACTGTTGCGTCGACAGAATGCAACTGCTCCATGTACTTAAAGGAACTGCAAGTAAGATTTAGATTTTTTATTTAAGAAACTCGACCTATTCTAGATTATACGAGGACTTTCAGGATATTAAAATTTCAA
>KN480217.1:0-11293 GCA_000787095.1 Periophthalmodon schlosseri
CTCTCTCCCCTCACCCTCACCCCTCTCACCCCGTCTTCCCTCACCCTCACCATTCCTGACAGTAAGAGCCACAAAAGTGCAGCCTTCTCGGGTTCATTCAGTTCTTTTGCTCAGTTCAATGAGTATCACATCTGTAAAAACTTTTTTTTTCTCTTACACGTACATAGTGATTAATGCTATTTTTTTATTTTCATGTCTTTCAGATTGGAAAGGCTGGTCATGGTGTCGCCAGAGAAGGTGTGGGACCCCATGCATGCGGGCCAGTGTTATGTAAGCAACCGCCACCTGGATCCTAAAGTCCTCTGCAACATACGACACAGCGCAACAGAGGAAGTGCCACAGACTGAAGCTGTCATCTGGGACTTTGGATACCTGTCCCACAGCTCAGGCCGTCGAGTTCCCCACAATTAAAAACACATTCTGTTGCCAGGACGACGCACAAGGAGGTGTTGTGGAGATGAAGGCTAAACGACATGGGGCTCGGGGTGAGGTCGTTGTGGAGGACAGACTGGAGGACATGCCCGATGGACCTAAAAATGCAAAAATCACCCTCAGCTTTCCACTTAGCGCCGCCCCGCTCCCCCTGACTCTGACATCTCCCAACCACTGTCGCAGTTCCTCCTCTTCCTCCTCTCCTTCTCCACAACGGCGTCGCCAAACCTCCAAATGCTCAGACGAGGGGGCGCTATGGAAACTGGATTCTACCACAGACGTTAAGCACAGGCCTTTTAAGCCTCCCAGGCGTGACAGCTCTCCGTCCTCCTCTCCTTCCTCCTCCTCTTCTCCAATGACTGCTCACACACTCATGAGAAAGGACATCAAATCCCCGCCTCCACTCAAGTGCTCCAAACTGAGCGCAGACACTCCGTTTCACAGATCACCACCGAGGTCTTCCAGTGGGGCTTTGGAGGGCTGTTATGGTGGGGATGTGTGGGATGAGCGACACAAGCTAACCAACAGCACAGCCTCTCAGACCGCTCAGATCCTCTTCAGCCTGGGCTCGGCTTATAACAGGCCCGGGGACACAGAGGGAAGAGACAAAATAACCAGGAGACCAGCTGGCAAACCAGGGGGTTCACATGGTCCAAGTCTTCACCCACCCACTCTGCATCTTCCTCCCCCTTTGCCTCCACCACCCCCTTCTGAAGGCCACACTGCACCATCCCATCCGTCCTCCTATTCCCCCTCAGACGGCCTAAAGCCTGAACTCATCTGTGGTGTCTGCCACCGGCTCTTCAGCTCCGCCGCCTCCCTCACAGTCCACATGAGGCTACACCGTGGCAGCCGCGCCCTCAGCTGTCGCTACTGTGGCAAAGTGTTCATCCACAGTAAGAGGCTGCAGTCCCACGAGGCCTCCTGCCGAGTGCCGGAGCTCCCCTCCAGCAGCCTGGGCCCTCCTACCCTCACCATGCAGCCCAAAGAGGAGCCGCTGGAGGAGGGAGAGGTGAGAGTGGAAGGAGGGGTGATCGTGGCCCAGGCGGACATCACTAAACCGCGGTCGGGAAAGAAAGCACAGAATCTCCTGGCACGAATCCAAAGCGATGATGCAGCAGCCGCAGAGCTACTAGCGGGTGATGAGCACCATTTTGTAAAGGTTGTAGATGGCAATGTCATCTACTTCTGCTCTGTGTGCGAACGCTCCTACATGACCCTGTCCAGCCTCAAACGCCACTCCAACGTGCACTCATGGCGCCGCAAATACCCGTGCCATTACTGTGATAAGGTTTTTGCTTTAGCCGAGTACCGCACGAAGCACGAGGTGTGGCACACGGGAGAGCGCCGCTACCAGTGCATCTTCTGTTGGGACGCCTTTGCCACATACTATAATCTCAAAACACACCAGAAAACCATACACGGCATTAACCCCAGCCTCATCTCCAGTGAAAAGACAGCTAATGGAGGCTATAAGCAGAAGGCGAATGCTCTGAAGCTCTATCGTCTTCTCCCCATGCGCTCCCAGAAGAGACCGTATAAGACCTATAGCGACGGTTTGCATAATGGACTACTGCTGCAACCAGGCGAAACCCCATCTCTTCCTATGCCTGGCCTGGACTGTGCTCTGGGCTCTGGAGATCTGCAGAGTCTCCTGAGTGGGGCCCATCCTCAGACAGTTAAGCCCGACCCTGAGGACTTCCCAGACAGCTTCCCTGTTACTGCACCTGCTGAGCAAAGAGACCACTCTGGATTACCACAACTCTCTCAAACAGACATATCCCCCATTAGAAAACATGACAGTGAGGAAGCAGACACTGAACAGGGCAGAGCAGGTGGCAGCTTTAAAATGTCCAGTAGCAGTAGAACCAAAATGTCCAAAGCGGGTAGATGCCCAGATACGATCATGCCATCTGTGATAACATACGGGCACACAAAACCCTCTGTAATCGTGCACGGGAAAACTGTGTCCTCCTCAGTTATTGTGCACAGCAATCAGGTCACATCCGCAAATGACAAAACAGACTGCTCCTCTTCATTAAGTAGTAGCCAAACTTTACACAAAAGCAGCCCCAAGTCGATGAAGAAGCAAAGGGACAGTGTAGAAAATCACAGAAAACGATCTAGAGACAGTTCAGATACAACAGACGAGGGTTCGAGAGGCAGACGAGACTCAGACACGGGCACAAAATCGTTACACAAATCACGCAAGACACACGGTAAAAGTGAAGTAAGCATTTCTAAACAGCAGTCGCCAACCGTAAGCTCACAGGGCAAAGACACAGGGCCGTTGTGCCAAATAACAGTACGCATAGGGGAGGAGGCTATAGTGAAACGCAGCATTTCAGAGACAGATCTTAGGAGAGACAAAAGCCTTTCGCCTCCTAAAAACAAACGCAGTGAGCAGTCATCTGGGAAAGAGGTTAAACATTCCAGACAATCGCACTCCCACCATCACCACAAACATCGCAGGGCCAGTTTAGATGTACAGGAAACGCATGAGACAGAGGAGGCGAGGAAGCAGTCCAGTCCCGATGCGGTCCGAGAATACTACTTCCGTCAAGAGGTGCGTGAGCAGCAGGAGAGCGACCACGACAACGAGGATAACTTATGGCGGCCGTATTACTCTTACAAACCTAAACGAAAGGTCCCAGCACATCTGCAGAGAGTCAAGAGCTGGCAAAGGAAGCTCCAGTTCAAGCGGTCTTTGCGGCTTAAGCGAAGGGTAGACAGACACAAGAACCTTTCAACTAAAGACACAGAGAAGTCAAATTATGAAGGAGAGGAAGGGATAAGCGATCGGGCTGAAAAAATATCAAAAGCTAAAAAAGAAAGAGGTAGAAAGAAAACGTATGATTTCTCCGTTTCAAAGGAGAAAAATATAGATTCAGATGAGCAACGCAAGGAAGTACAGGCTAAAAAACCTGCCGCTATTCCCGACGCCCCAAAGTCTTCTCAGTCTACCTCAGCTGCCCCCGCCACAATCAAAAGGCGTCCCTGGACTAACGGGAATGCCTCCGAGTGTGGTACGTGTGGTCGCTGGTTCTCGAGCACCAGGAAGAGAGACAAACACGAGCTGAGCCATCTGCTAGAGTTTGTCTGCCTCTTTTGCAGCGCCACCTTCCCCTCCACAGAAAAGTTGGGAGATCATCAGAAAACCCAGCATCCCAAGCCGGTCGAGTCCCCCTCCCAGTTAGCGGCCCCTAAAGTAGCACTTACAGATCCAACTGAAGGAGCTGGGGTTAAACAAGTGCCAGCTATTGCAAAATATGATTCAGATAGAGCCCCTCGCGCAGTAGACCGCGTTTCTAGTCCCAGTCGCTTAAGCAGGAGAGCGCTATCTCGACACACTTGCCCACAGTGTCATAAAGTGTGCAAAACGTCGTCAGCTTTAAACAGACACATCCGACGGCATGAGTTAAGTAGCTCGCCAGAGAGAGATGAGAGAGAAGAGCCTAAAACGCAGATTATTAGCAGGGAATTACAGAGTGAGAAGGAGCAGGCACCTTTAGCCCTCTCGGTTTCAGTTATAAACTATTCATCGTCAGAGTTACCTAGTTCAAATGAGCGTGGGTTTCAGAACGATACAAGCAAACACTCTGACAAGCCTAAAGCTGAAAAAAGTGTATTTATAGAGCCCAAAAAAGTAGACAGAGAACCCGCCCCTAAAAATGTCCCACAGCTAGATCACCCCATTAACCTTACACCTAGTAAACCAGACTTCTCCCCTGTAGCGCAAAGTGTACTGATCATGAATGGATCCGAATGCCTAGACTATCGTACTCCCAGTAAGAAAAATTTAGATGCCCAATGCCACAGACTGCCCAGCCCTGTACAATGTCCCAACAACACCAGAATCACAACCACCACCGCTGTTCCTCCTCCTCCTCCTCCTCCAGCGCCGCCTGTTTCCATGACGACTCCCACGTCTGAGGCGGGATACAGGAACCGGGATGGGGTCATTATAGACAGAGAGAGACTAAAAGCAGGAGAGAGGTATTTGCACTCCAGTTTTGAGGAACCGCCGCTAGTGCAGCATCTGAGAGTACAGCCTCAATCGCGGTGCCAGTCTCCCAATGAAGCACAAGACTTAACCATGTCATCCCTACGAGCCAGAGAGAGAGAGCTAGAAAAAGAAAGGGAACGAGAGAAACAGAGAGTGCAGCAGATACGGAAGCACGCTCAGGACAACCACAACGCTTTATTGGTGCCTAAAGAGGAGCATTTAAGCCCAGCGCGGTCCCCACATCGCATGCTGACCCCAACCACTGTAAATGGCAACGCTACACACAGACACACTCCCAAACCTCCCTGCCTAACTCCGTCTGCTATGGGACAACCAGCTGAGCCCACCCGACACGCCTCGCAGCCAGATGGGTCAGCTGCCGACCGCCCCTCTGCCCATGCTCTGCCCCTCCCCAGGCCTCCGCAGACCCCACACGACTCTGACAACCAGGACAGTCCAAGAGATTTGCAGCAAGCGGAAGACTACCAGGAATACCCGCTACCGCTCACAGTACCAGACAGCTACCGCTCCGACAAAAAGCAAGAAGATGCCCTACTCATGCCCTCCTACCCGCCTGGCACCCTTCCCTTTGGCACACTGGGGAAAGTGGTTGTTCCCAATGGGGCAGACTTGAGCAAAATACCCTTCTACCCAGATCCCTACCCTCTGCTGTACGGACCCCAGCTGCTGGCCTACCCCTACAACTTAGCTGCTCTCCCGGTCGCTCTTAACATGATGGCTCCCGGTGGAGACAAAGTAGAACCACTGCCCTTCCTCCCGGCCATATTTAACTACGCCACTGGGCCCTATATGGGTGCAGCGCCACACCCCCTTGTGGCCAACACGACCCTCTACAGTACCGGCAGCAGTGAAGGCAAGAAACAGCGGGACAGCACCAGCAAACCATAGGACAAGACACACCGAGCAGATAGGCCGTTCTAGAGGGACGTGACTGGTGTGGGCTCACTGCAGCGGGACCCCTCCTCTCTTGTATTCAGTAGATCTGAGATAGGCACTTAATTAGAGGAGTGAAACTTTACTCCTGCTTGCCCTTGCACCAGTCTCTCCTGTCATTCTGTAGTGTGTAATAGTCCTAGAGCTTGATGAAACTTCCGTCGCTGTATTATCTATATATACAAATATGAACTGCTAACAGGGTGTGTGTTGTGTGAAACTTTAGCTTCCCTTTATAGTCACTGCATAATGAGGCTCTTGTAGAGTGGCATGTGTGGGCACGACTAGGCAAAACACAAGTCTTCACTTAAAACAACGTGAGGCTTTAAACCATGATAATACTTGTGTGTTGTACAAGTATAAAGGGATCTGTGCAGGTATAGTGCATTATAGAGGTGTGCATTACTGTGAATGAAGGGGGGGGGTTCATGAATGAGTTTATAATTTCGTGTGGTTTGAAGGCACACACATGTTCCTGCTTTAGTTGGGATGGTCAGCGCGTTGTGCACAGGGCAGATGTCTATATGTTAGTCTGAGTACGAGTACGACGACTCAGTGGAGCTGGACAGATGAGATCGTTTCTAAAGCATTCACCATAGTTTATGTCATGTTCACCAAATAGTAAAATGGTGCCCGCTAAAATGGGCGCTAGTAGCTGCTTCGGATATGTAGCTGGTCACTGGGTAAGAATACGACTGATAGACCATTGCACTCCCATTTTTATCATCTCATTTCTATTACTTAAAATAGTATTTACAAGTCAGCCTATATTTTGTGAGTAGCTTTCGTTTTGCTGGAACGATCACTTTCCTTGGATGAAGTCAGTCACAATAATTAAGGAAGGAGCGAAGAATTCAGGGTATGGAGGTATTTGCAGAGACAAGGGCACAAAACTGTAGGACTTAGGACAGGGACAGCCCGCTCTCAGGCTGAGGGCAGTGTAGGGTGAGTCCGGGGGCCAAAGTACCCCACGCTCTTCTGTTTTGGGGCTTTTTGTTCCATGTTTTGTTCTGTTTATATTTGTTTCGTTCAACTGTTTTTGTTAATGTTGTTTAGTCCCCTGACCCGATGGAAAGGGGATGAACCTAAAATAATGAATGTAAATCTAGTTGTGAGGTCTATGAAGTACGGCTGCTTTGTTGCTAGATTCAGTCTTTTATATTATTTCATACAATAACCAGTTAAAGTCGTATATCTGGTATGCATATAAACAGTAGTTCTAGACACTTTGGTTCTGTATCCACAAAGCATGAGCAACACTTCTAAACATGTATATCCTCACCATGGCAACGCTTTTGTTTCTTTCTTCAGACTTTTCATATCGTTCTCTCACGGTTGTTTGACATGTGCGACGGTACTGGGATGGCTTTTGGATCGAAAACGAATGAAACACGGCGACCAAAGGGTGCACAAACGCCCTCTCTTTAGACTGGTTACAAGCGACAAAAGTGAAATTACGATTGAGAAAACCAAAACAAACCTACTAAGGAGCGTTACTACAATGATATGGTCCATGTGTGTTCACTTTGGGGGTTTATCTCATTGTACAAAGCCTTGCTGTATCTAATATAATATCTCAAGCCATTCCTGTAGATGCACATGTTGTATTTTGGACCATTTCTCTTGCCATAGTTCATCTGTTCTCACACAGACCAAAAGCATGCGAAATGATGTATTGTAGTGACTGGACTGAAAACCCGGTGGTCATATAAACTATTACTTGTATGTTTTAGTTGAAATGAATGTGCCTCTGCTTTGATAATTATCTATGGTGAGAAGAGTTTCAGATTTCAAGTGTTAAGGTGCCTTGTGGTGGCAAAAGAAATTTCAAAAGTAAACAATATACTATGGAGATGTTATGGCTTTGCTCTAAAGCTGTAGACGTAGGGGTGTGTGGCATTGTGTTCATGTCTAGGGTCATACTGTGCCATATAGAGCTCACAAAGTATGTTCATGTTATTTTTAAAGATGTTTTAATGTTGCCTGATGACTTTGTCTTTAGATTTGATACAGAGGCTTGTAGCCACAGCTCCCCAAAGTCTGTAGTCTCCTTTTCTGACATAACTGTTCTCTATCTCCCTCCTTGTTTATGTCTACTGTTTCAACTTGCTGCAATCAAACAAAATAAAGTATTAACCTGATGACCAATCCAAAGAAGCTTTTCTGAAATCGAGTTCAAATGTTTTTGGTTAAACTGATATTTACGACCATGTGTTTCGTAAACTGGGCTGTGTGTTTGTGAAGATGAACTCTTGAGTAATCCAGATCATTTATTTACAGTTCACTTTTCATCAGAGTCTAATGGAAATTATTTGCCAAATCTAATTTGGCAAAAGGTATGCATGTGTAAATATTGACTCTGGTGCTTATGGGTGAATGTTATGGGTGTGTTATTACTGACCCCTAGTGGTTTGAAGTAAAGTCCTCGTCTGAATGTGGCCATACCTACGTCTCAAATCCTCATCTCGTCAGATCTCAGAAGCTAAGCAAGATGGGCCCTAGTTTGTACTTCTGGGAATACCAGACACCACAGTGGGGCGCCTATGGCTAACTGGAAGCTGCCGTTGTGTCTTTAGGCAAGACACTTCACCTAGTATAAATTTGGTGTGTGAATGAGTGTTGCAGCAGATTGGCAGCTTCGCTTCCGTCAGCCTGCCCCAGGGCAGCTCTGGCTACAATATGGAATGAGTATGGAATGAATAATGCATTGTAAAGTGCTTTCGGTGCCTTGAAAGGCGCTGTATAAATCCATTATTATTTTTATTATTAATGTGAGCTTTGCATCTAACTCGGTGAATGCAACAACAAATCAGTGACTCAATGCATAAGATTTCATTTAAAAAGTAAAAATACAGAAAAGCGATGCCTACACACCAACCTGGCAACCATATGATATTTAAATGAGTAGTGTTAAATATTTAGTTCAGGTGTCTGTTTGGATTACCCTATGGGCAATGCTATGCACTAAATCCTCCTGTCCACTGTAGTAGGCGAGTAGTATGCAGTATCTGCAGCCTCCTGCTCAAACAGTGAAGGGTCATAGGTAAACACAGCTCTGTGGTCACTCACCCGGACCACTGTCCGGCCAAAGAAATCAGCAAAGGTACAACGAGTCTCTCAGGGTGCACTTTGTGAGCTTTATTCAGCTTCCTCGTGTTGTCCACTTGTTTATGTGTTTACATGTTTACATGTTTACATTTCTAGTACTTTCCAAACTGGGCATAGGCCCTTTCACCTGCACATGTGCACGACTGTAAAACAACACAAACACGTCTTCCAGGATCAATAATTGAATTGCCAATGCCCTCTGTCCTGCAGGACACACTCCCACTCAGGGCTGCTGCTCAGTTAGCAGAACAGCACCTACAGGGCTAACTTGAGTGGACCCCGGGACCAAAGTGAAGAAGAAAAGGCTCAAGAATGGGATGGAACTGGAAAACAATGGCTGGGGGTCTGCTGCTCGTTCTGGGGATGTTGGGAAAAGGAGCAGATGGACAAGGGAATGGCCGAGGTAAGGTACGTTTGAACAGACAGAAGATGCACAAGGATGTGAAGGATGTAATGGGATTGATAATGAAAAAATAATAATATGTAAATACATCTGTTATAGAAAGAGATTTCTGGAGCAGGAGTGTTCTATCTCGGCCAAGACAGAGACACATGGAGACCACTGATCCAAATAACAGTAAACCTCAGTGAGATCACCAAGTATGCTTCAACACTTCATGTTTTAATCTGTGTTACAAACATAAAAACATAAAATATGGTCTATATGTTTAGTGGAGGAGACAACAGCCCCAAACTGTCACACATCTTTTCTTTCAGTGTAAAGTCAAAATTTCAGCTGCGCACATTTGACCCAGAAGGCACCATTTTCTATGGAGACACCAAGAACGGTGAGGACTGGTTTGTTCTGTCCCTAAATGAAGGGTTCCCGATGATGCAGATCTGTAAAGAGGGCATGCTGCTCAGTGTGGCAGGAGGCCCCAAACTCAATGACGGAAAATGGCACACTGTAAGTCTATGGAACAATGGGACAGGCCTGAGCATTATATTTAGAGTTATGAGTTCATTTTGCTCTTTTATTCTTAGCTGGAAGTAAGCAACCAAGGAAAGTTTGTGGTTTTGGTAGTTGACGGGACACAGCCGCTGGTCGCTGGCCTAAAGCCCAAAGTGAAAGAGGAGGCTCTGTCTGGTGTACTAAGACTTGCACTTGGTGGGATCCTGATTAATACAGAAAAACTGCTTGTTCAGGTCTGTTAATGTAATCACATCCTTAAACACATGAGCTGGCATAACACATACAGTAGCATTACCCATAATATTTGTCTCATTGAAGTACAAGCCACAGATAGATGGCTGTGTACGGGAGGGCACCTGGCTCAATCTGAGTTCACCCTGGGAGACAGAAGAGGAAGAGATGTGGCAATGCCATGAAAATATCAAACCGGGCAGCTACTTTCCTGGCAAAGGCTTTGCTGTTTTTAACTCTTCTGGTGGGCACATTCATACTGTTGCATTGTATTATGTGGAGCAATTAAAATGAACTTAGAATTATAGCTTGGTGATTATAATTCTATTGTACTTCAGAGCCAGTAAAATAAATGTGGCCTGTATTTTCTAATCTATATCTGTCTCATTTTTTTCAGTTTTCCCCAAACAAACAGAACAAGGGATTACCCTTGAATTTTGGGGGGATTTTACAGAGATGGAGGGGACCATTTGTAGCATCAAAAACCCTGGTCAAGAGCCAATGTTTTATCTAGCAGCAGATAAAAGTACAAAGGTATGTGTTATTACATGTATGTTGTCCTTGTATGAAGGATATAAAGCTACTGCACCATGACACTGTTTCCATGATTTTGATGCGTAGGAGGTCTCTCTCACCTTTGGGGCTGATACCATCAGGATGGAGCCAGCTTCCAGGAGGCTGAGGATAACCTTTCAGACTGATGCAGTAAAGGTTCATCTGGACGGAGAGGAGTCCATGTCCATGATATCAGTGAGTGATCCCGGGTATTCAGACATCTGGGCAGTGGGCTCCCTGTCCATTGGAGGTCTCCTAGGTGAGAGTTTTATTTTTAACTCCATTAGTTGAATTAACTGATGGAGTAACTGTTTAGTGACATGCTGTTGTACTTGAAGGTGAAGATGACACTGGAACTCAGTTCTTGACCGGATGCCTAGAAAAGATCCAGATTCAAGAGAAGAATTTGGATATGAATTTAGCCTTCAAAGAGATGTCAATCTACTCTCACAGTTGTCCTGCCTGACATGTGTTTTATAGAAGTCATAATTGGTTTATTATTTTTAATACAATGCTAAGCCTGTGTGCATAGACTGTACACAATTCTATTAAATGTTTTCAATACCACTCCCGTGCTTCAAATCCAGTCCCTTTAAGACATAAGACTGCATCGACTTCTATTTCCCGGAGACTGATCCTAACTTTAACCATAATTACTACTTTACCAACCAAACCTTAACCAATTTAAACCATAACCTTAACCTACATTAACCTATATCTTAACTTTGAACAATGTTGTTGATCTAAAGATTTACCTCATGGGGACCTGTCTCCACAAAACAGAAGCTGAGACCTCAGAGGTCCCCTGAGTAACTAGACTTCAGTCCAAACAGTGATGACTACACACAGGCTTTGTCGCCATCTAGTGGATAAATGTAACATTTGTAAAATTCTTATTATTATCAAACCCTTGAGGCAATATTTTTATTCCTGTTCCATTTCCATTTCTCTGTTCATGTTCTCAACGATTGTCAAATACAGTTAAATAAATAAATGCACAGCTCTCCAGGGTATCTGGAACTAAATCGTGGGTGTGGTTGAATCATCGCTCAGACCTGCCGTATGACGAGTCTACTGTCGCAAACACAGAGCGT
>JACM01019191.1:0-21267 GCA_000787095.1 Periophthalmodon schlosseri
TTGACCTTTGTCATTGCCAACAAAGGGCATGCAACAAAGTATTGAGATGAACTTTTGTTATTGACCAAATACTTATTTTCCACCATAATTTGTCTGCAAATAAATTCTTTAAAAAATCAATGTGATTTTCTGGATTTTTTTTTTTTTTTTTTTTCCTCTTTTTGTCTCTCATAGTTGAAATGTACCTATGATGAAAATTACAAGCCTCTTTCATCTTTTTAAGTGGGAGAACTTGCACAATTGGTGGCTGACTAAATACAATTTTTTTGCCCCACTGTACATTTTAGGATGTTTGCTAACTTTTTACGTTATTAAAAACATATGACACGTAGTTTTAGAGAAATAGGCGTTCAAAATTTTAAAAAGTATGGCTCAATTTACCCCACAGTTGGGGTAAGTTGAGCCAGGTCTTGGGGTAAAATGAACTACCAGATTAAAGCCCGACCTGTGGACAAAAATTAATAAAACTTTATTTTATTATTTATGATTTTCAAAATGTCCTAAGTTTTATACCAAAAAATTAATACAATATGTAATATTTTTGTAAATATGCAACCCCAGGCTATCGTTTGGATTTTTACCTAAAAGATACACATATTAAGCAGCTAGATAAATAATTTCAATTAACTTGTGTTTATCACATTTTAAGTTAACTTGTATAAACTAGAAAAGTTCATTTATTCATTTATTTTGAAATATAATTTTCCATAATTTTCTTGCCATTGTTTCCTATGGGAGCAGGGGTGGGTCAACCTACCCACCAGCGCCCAGTTCAACTTACCCCAAAGTAACTTTTTTGGATAAATTAAGATACCTAAACTGTTAATATATATTTTATAGCTTGCAAATTGTAGTAAATGAAAAAGCTTTTTTTGCAATACTCGTTTTTGTGAAAGTGCTAGATTTTTTCTTTGAATGACTAAAAACAGTTTTCCACAAAAAGATTTTGGTTATTTTGTTTCCAATTTTCCCACCAAAAAATTGGGCATGATTTAAGGACTGAAAGCATATGCTTTCAATTCATAATGTCCAATGCTAATAAAATAGTATAGTTTTCAAGATTTGATGGGTAGCTCAACTTACCCAGTGGCTCAATTTATCCCAGTCTCCCCCTATTGATACCATAGACTATGATTGCTATATATATGTAGTGCTGCTTAGTGATCAAGATGATTCTATTACATTTTTTCCTATTATCTTTTTCAGCTTCCTTTTATCATGAACTTAGTCATCTTGCTCTTTATTTCTTCTTTGGTACAGACCGGCATTTTCCCACAACACCCCGCTCCTGCTTTTACAGATGACGAAAATGGCGGATAACGCAACATCCGTAGGTTTCCGAAAGATGCTAATTCTAATAATAACAATATTACCATATCAAACTAAAATTGGCATATTTTTTTCAACAGGTTGACGTCGTCGAAGGCTGTCGCCTTCCCGTTTTGCGCAAAAACCAAGAACACGAAGACGAATGGCGTAAGTTTTATCTGATTTTCGTAGCTAGCCAAGCTGCCTGGCTAATGCTAGCAAGCGAGCCTCAGCTGTTGTCAATAGGCAGCACGGCCTCCACTGTAAACACAAAACACACAGCGGGAATTTACCCATATACCGCTAGTTACGCAGTCTGAGGTGTTTTAAATATACCGTGTGGGCTTGTACCATGAATCCTATTTAATAACATTCATTTGATATTACCATTTCATTGAGTATTTAATTCTTTAAATTATGACATTAATTAGTCTTATGAGCACAAAATTGACGCTGTCATCGCATCGAGTCTATTTAAAACTACACACACATTTTAAATTGCAAACACTGAAAGCAGAATCCCATTTGTACATTTTTGTGAAACCTTAATGTTTTCACAAAAACGTTTACTTGGTTTTAATTGCCAAGTAAACGTTTCATTCATGTACCGGTTAAATCATACGGACTTTATACAGTCTATGTGTTAAATCGAATTTAAAAAGCTGTTTACAGTCACCTGCCGGACTGTCATTTGATTTTTTTTCTACTATATTATAGTTAAAATTTGTTCTAACTAAACATTAATTTGTTCTATCTAAACATTATGAGCTCTGTTTTATTTGTAGCATTGGCTGAAATCTTGAGTGTGAAGGAAGTCTCCTCAAGAAAACTCTACTATGTACATTATATTGACTGTAAGTATGAGGCTGTTAATAATTTGTTAATGAAATATAGTGTAGCCATTAATGTATTTTCATTAACGTCACAAACCTTTGCTTCTTTTACAGTTAATAAGCGTCTGGATGAGTGGGTCACATTGGATCGATTAGATCTGAAAAAGCTCCAATTTCCCAAAAAAGAAGCAAAGACTCCAACCAAGAATGGTCTTCCAGGGTCACGGCCCAGCTCTCCAGAAAGAGAAGTGGTGAGATGCATTAAATTAAGTGGTATTTGCTTTACTGGTATCTTGGCAAGAAAGGCTATACACGAAAATGTATTGGAACATTTTACTTTTACATAATTGGAGAAATATTGCAGCGTTTGCCATTTCATTACAGTGTTACTTGTTTAAAATCTTGTTTTGATGCATAATTATGTAAACAGATTTTTTAAAATTGTTGTTCTAGAAATCCAATGAAGCCATCCAGCCATTTAAAGGGATTGTTCATTCTGTGAAGGAGGTTCCCAGAGATACTTTGGTATGGCTCGCTCACTACAGCAGATTATTGTCAGTGTATGACTGATTTGAAGAAGAACAAGGAGCATCGACGGCCGCTCCTAACAGCCTTTTAGTTATGTATAGTTAATGAAGAGGCTGCTGTTGTATTTTCATGCTGACCTGTTTTATTGTAGATATAGGACTCATCAGAATGTGTTGACAAATGTGTACTATGTATCATTTCAAAAATAACAATTCCTTTAAATTCAATAGATTTATTTGTTTATGAATTAAGTGAAATTCTGATGGCTGCCAAAATGTGTGTCCAGTAAACATAAGGGTTAACGTGAATGTAAGTTAACCCCTTTTCCCTCTCTTCCTTTCTATTCAATTCAGAGGAAGAGTCTAGATCTCAACGTACAAACCACAACCACAACCACAGCCACAGCTCCTTCCAGAGGCAAAACCCTCCCTGCACCGGTACAACTCGAATTTACCAGTTTTAAAGAGCCATAACAGAGACCTTATTTACTGCTGATGTTAACATTGGGGTAACTAAAAAGCTGCTGTGGAGGAGACGGTGAACTCCACATAAGCTCAGGAGTTTATTACTGTTTGCTATATACTTTTTCTTTTAACAGTCGTTTAATTTAGAACCTGCCTGTACCTTCCATGTGTTAATACCAGGTTTAAATTAGGTTAGACTTTTTCTGAACTAACCTTTCAAATGCATAAATTGGAAAAGCAATGTAATAATTGGTTTGCTGTGGCTTTCAATCAAACACAGTTTTAAACAATCGTGTGCAGCCAGTGATTGTGGTGCCTCGATATTAAGATTTTATACCCAAAAACGCTCTGGAAAAGGCCTTTTTAAACTAAATCAGTTCCATTCCTATTTGTCCTTTTTGAAAACCCATCTCTCTAAGATATTCCTGAGCCATGTGTTTGTTACAGAAGAGAAAAGCCGAGCCTCCTGCTCCCCTGGCTCCACAGGTGTCGCCCGCCCCCCCTGTGCCCTCTCTGCCAAGTTCAGCTGAAGCCTCTCAGGCAGCTGTGTATCCGGCCGCACGAGAGAGCACCACCTTCAAGTCCCGAGAAGACCATGAGCAGCTCACCTCTCTCACAACGGTAACGACATTTAAACACAATTTATACTGATCTGAGGAGAGTGGCTTTTTATAAAGAAACACTTGGGGTTGTCAACAGAACGGCACCGCAGCGAGGCGTCTGATTCCCCCTCAGCCTGGCAGGAAGAGGAAGGCCAACTGCGGAGGCACCGATGAGGTATGGAAAAGTGTAAAAGTAGAAATAATTAGATTGTCGTCCACTGATTTTCCTTTGTTGTTTATTTTTTATTAGTGCTGTTAACCCAATGTGTGATCCTTTGAATTCTCTTGACCCACTCAAAGTCTGGAATCAAAATGCCAAAATGCTTTTCGGTGTGACTCCCGAAAACAGATGATTTGATTGATGTAAAACAATTCCTATTCTCCTCTTTAGTTTCCAAAGGCCATGTTTTTGTCTTTTTCTGCTAGATGATAAAGGTTTTGCAGTATAACAAGCCTCAAAGTGCCAGTGTCTTTCTACCACCACCAGAGGTCTGTTTAATTTCCTATTATTGCCCGTTGATTTGTGTGTTGATTGACTATTTCATAGTGGGTCCAATAAAACAGAAGTGTTCCTTTCCTCTGACCCAATTTTACTATAACCCCTTATTATTTCATTTGTGTTTAATGATGGCTAACTGCAATGTTTTGATATCTGAAATGTAATTATTAAACGCTTTATGCCACACAGACATTATCTAATGTGGGAGTTGTTCTCAACCAGGATTCCCAGGACAGCTCTGATGGGATCCCCACAGCTCCCCGCATGACAGGCAGTTTGGTGTCTGACCGTAGCCATGACGACATCGTCACGCGAATGAAAAACATAGAGTGTATTGAGCTCGGGCGACACAGGCTCAAGCCCTGGTACTTCTCCCCTTATCCACAGGAGCTGACGTCACTGCCCATCCTCTACCTCTGTGAATTCTGCCTCAAATACGTCAAAAGTCTCAAGTGTCTCCAAAGACATTTAGTAAGAACCACCTTGTTATAGACCTGTGTACATTGTTCAGCGGTTTACTCATACTTATACTTTTTCTACAGACAAAATGTAACCTACGCCATCCACCCGGCAACGAGATATACCGCAAAGGCACTATTTCCTTTTTTGAAATTGACGGCAGAAAAAACAAAGTCTGTAATTTGATTTTTTTTTTTGTATTGATGATGCCTTCGCAGATTACACTAACATAATATTTTTCCCTTTTAAGACGTATTCCCAGAACCTGTGTTTAATTGCTAAGTGTTTCCTGGACCACAAAACCTTATACTACGATACTGACCCTTTCCTGTTTTATGTAATGACTGAATATGACTCCAAAGGCTTCCACATAGTTGGCTACTTCTCTAAGGTACTGACAATAACTTAAACATCAAAATGTCTGTATCAAGTCTTGTTCCTAATGTAAACTTACATGTACACAGGAGAAGGAATCCACTGAAGATTATAATGTGGCCTGCATCCTAACCTTACCTCCATACCAGCGCAGAGGCTATGGCAAGCTGCTCATTGAGTTCAGTAAGTAAAGATGAAAAAATAATATTTACAAATCAAGTGTTCATGAAAATCAGAAATTGTTAATTCATTTTTTGACATTTTGATTTAATGTAATTTGGTATGTGTTTTTAGAGTAGGGGCTCTTAACCTTTTTGATCGTGGGGCCCAACTTTTTCTGAAAGGACTAACTTGGGGCCCAATCTCATATTAAATATATTGTATTCTTCTGATTTTTGTGGCCCTTAGGTGGGTGTTTCCGGCCCTACTTTGGGTCCACGCCCTATGGTTAAGAATCAGTTTTAGAGTCTGTAGGGTGTCCAGGTTACGATTATCAAATATGACTGATTATTTAGTTTTAGTCAGCTAGTCTCTATTAGTCAATCCTTTCAGAATATCTAGCTAGATTTGTCGGAGACTTGGGGCGTCTTTGGGCTCAGAAGGCAGGGCTGGTAGGGCGTATGTTAGTGGGGTCAAGGCTTTGAAGTGTTTGCGTCTGGCTCAGTTAGGCAATGTATAAGCTGTAAAATCACTGTCAATCACTATGTGCTGGCTACATGAAAACTGTTCTGGTTTGTGCTTGTCAGGTTATGAACTCTCCAAAGTAGAAGGGAAAACCGGCACTCCTGAAAAACCACTCTCTGATTTAGGTCTTCTGTCCTATCGCTCCTATTGGTCTCAAACCATTTTAGAAATACTCATGGACCTCAAACCTGACAATGGGGAACGGCCTCAAATAACCATCAAGTAGGTACCCCTCTATTGTCTATCCCAGTCAGATGTTTACACAAACCAGTGGCTATGTTTACATGCACACTAAAAATAGGAAATGAAAAATTAAACTCTGTCAACTGGACAAAAGTTTTAGAGTGAAGACATTTCGCTGCTCACCCAAGCGGCTTCCTCAGTCCAAAAATCTGATCATTATCTGATTTCTGTAGTTATTGAATGATATAAATGTCTTGTAAAAAGTTATATCTGAAGTGAGTAATCTGATTTCAGATTGTTCACACATCTGCGGGTTTTGAGAAATATGAAAAACATAAATTTTTTGTTACTCTAAAAATAGATTTATTTACTGACACATGTCACCACCAGGTGTTTTTAATGATCGGATTTATTTTGTCCATGTAAACACACACCAAATATTATATCCGATTATTGGGTTATCTGATTATTCTATTTTTTTTTTATTTTTACTGGCTGTGTAAGTCTACGGTTGATTTCTTTCAGCGAAATTAGTGAGATCACTAGCGTTAAGAAAGAAGATGTAATTTCAACGCTACAGTACCTCAATCTGATCAACTATTATAAGGTAAAAGACAAACTGGTTCACTAGCTTGCTTTGTCCACTCAGTGCCTTGATTTAAATGTATATTTTTTGCTAAATCTAGGGTCAGTACATCTTGACACTTTCAGAGGAGATTGTGGATGGACATGAAAAAGCCATGCAGAAGAGACATCTGCGTATAGACCCAAAATGCCTTCACTTCACACCCAAGGACTGGAGCAAGAGGGGCAAGTGGTAGACCCCCCCACTATTCACCTGACCACAGGAACTACTACCGCTGTTCACAAATTTAAAGTCTAGAACTCTTCAGAACACCAACTTTTACTTTATGGACAATTTAAAAATTGGGATAAAGTACCACCGAGGAGAAGCTGCAACTACTGTGCATCAGACTGTCTTTCTATGTAGTTTATGTTGTGTCAAGATCGTGTAAGAGAAACATTTTTTAATGGGATGAAGCTGAAACAACCTCCATGATATATAAAATCTAAATAGATATGTTTATTTGTTTACAGCATTGAAAATCTGTTAGTGAAAAAGTGAAAAAAGAAAGTGGCAAGTGGACATTTTATCTTCTTATTTTTTTTATGTTTGTTTTCATATAAAATAAATGCTAATATATAGCACTCCAAATTTAGCAGTGACTGTTTGTGAATACATTTTATTCATAGTAATGTTAATATATGTAAGTGGCACACTAAGTAAGTTGAAACACTATTAGGAGCAATTTGTACAGTATGTGGCCAAATCTTTTAGCTAGTGGTGTATGTTTGGACTGGTTGTTTTTGTTTAGGAATAATTGAACATGTGATGGTCCAATTGTTAATCATACAAATTAACCTAACTCTTTAGTGCCTGAATTTCCTACTTGATAGGAGTGTCCACTTACAAAATGGAAAAAGTAATTTACCTAAAATGCAAAATTCACAATGAGTTTCCATGTTTGTTTTGGATTGTCACATAAATGTTGGTGTTTTTATCTTTTACATCAGACCCTGTGTGACTATGCTGTGTGCAATGAGACAAATCAACATATCTTTTTATGTTTCTGTAAATGTACAAATGGAAATCTGATTGTAAAAACATAGAAAGGCCATGTTGAACTGTTACAGGAATTTAAATTATGTATACAGTACAGTTTTTACTCCCAAGAAATCGCACAATATTGTTACCAGAAGGCAGTGATTTATTTCTTTGACATTGTGTTTTATGTTTACATGTCTCAAAAGATGTTGAATTTAATATATCTTTAAGTGGAACACAGTCAAACATTCAATTTGATATGGACGCATTGAACAGTTCATAAAAAAAAGAAAAAACAATATCCTGTGTGTTCTTTTTATATTTGTATTGCATTTTGTCATTATTCGTACGGTACAAAATCCTAAAAACAACTAAGATCTAATTTTAGTTGAATTGTGACGTGCCATATCGTGACCTTGTTTACATACTTAACTGCATTATAATTATGTTTTAGTATTTTCCCTCTGCAACTCAACCTCTTAAATGTACACTGTGAACTTTATGGTGAGGGTTCCACCAACTGCTTGTCCTCTTGGATATGTTATTGTTTTGCCCAAAATGGTTCATAGTATGGCATTAAATTTATCCATCTCCATAGAGACAAGGAGCTGACAACGACAGGCAACCTTAAACATTTGATACAATGATACATTATAAGGCCTTATTTATATCTCATTGACTTGAGCTTTGGAGAGGTGACCCTGTTTACAGTGAAAATGCTTGTTTCTCAAGGTATTTAGTGGAAAATTCAAGCAAAGCAATAACATCTCAATGGAGACAAGCAGGTGGCACTATGCAACAGAAAAGTTGCATAGTGCACCTTGAAAATGAAGTTTGCCCGTTGTAAAATACCATGTTGTACGCGAGGGGGCACTGTGGCACACCTGATGTTTCTCCAAATCTAACATTACCAAACCACCGCCACTGTCCAAGCATGTGACTGATGCTTTAATATGTATTTATTCAATCTTTGTGATTTGGACAGGTCTCAGGCGACTCTAACTGCAGGTAAGCGTTTTTAAAAACAGTAAAACTTGGTAGATTTCATGGTAACTGTGAATAGACCAAGCAGCAGCCAGGATAGAATTACATTTCGTGATCTTTCTTTAGAGTCGTTAATGGCTGCTTGGGGCAAACATTGATTTAAGTGAGTGAACCAAACACAAGAAGGTTTTAGCAAAGTGAAAATCCTACTTCTGGTGAAAATAAGCATTAAAATGTCTATAAAGCTAAACGATTGGTGTAATGGTATAGTATGTAATGTAATGGTATAGTGACAGGATCACATTTCTCATTGGAATAAGGTTTTTAATCCTATTCTTTTTTTTGCCCCTTTTCTTGTCTGCCCAACACCTGGCGTATGAGTCTTGGAGGACACAGTGGAATTTCGCACTAATCTAAGATACTCTCCACATTTGGATAGTCTTTCTCCTGACCTGTGCACTTCATGTTAAAGCCTACATCTTTTTCAGTCATAAATTAATTTTATTTTTTTACAATTAACATTTGAAGATGTCATCCCAAATTTGAGCCAATGTGCCAACATAGCCCACTTTTTGGAAAATATGCTAAATATGTTTTTTCATAAATAGTGTGTCTAATTGGCAGAAGTACCTACATACTCTAATTATAATGTGTATAATAACAACATTGTGACATGTTTGTGTGCTCCTTCCACACGGTGTCACTGTAGCTCAGGGCCATTTGCTGTACTGTGGAGGATCTCATAATTGTGTAGCAGTACTTTAAGCAAGTGTGGGTGCAAAACTACTGTAAAATGACTATGTGCATCAACTGTACCAGTTCCAGTTTTCTACTTTTCCATTTGCATTGTAATAGGTGGCTCACTCTGCAGCATGAAAAACTCTAGCAGTTAGTTTGTATCTATAATGAGTCATAGCAGTTCAACACCTTAAATCTTATCGCAGTACAAAAAAGTATATAGCAAAAAGTTATTTGCTAGTGCAAAGAAACCCACTAAACACTAGAAATATTGACCTCCACAATAGCTCAATATAGTAATTATCGTGACAGGCCTACAGATCAGACTGTTTCTGTAATGAAATTCCTGACTGGTCTCCATTCTCTGAACTGTTTGACTCCTATCAACCTGACCACTGTTTTTATTTTCTCTTATCTGCAGCAGACACTCTTCTTTAACAGTGCAGGCTCCTTGTCTCCACCCCTGAAGCCCCCGCCCTGCACTGCTCAGAGCCTGACCAGAGCCTCTGACCTGCTAACACACACACGCACATGCACACATACACACATACACACACACACACACACACACACACACACATATACACACACACACTCAGAGGGCCATATGGTGCGACTGGGCCGTACTTCATCCAGCCATTACCAGGACAGTGACTGCTGCTGCTGAGGTCAAAACACCAAAAGTCTTCATCCTGGACGCCATAATGCTCACAGGTAAACTTAAAGATGCATTACGTAACTTTACTGATGGAGGGTTCACCACCTGCTCATCTCTGTGAAGATTTTATTGCTTTGCCTGTTATGTTCCACAGTATGGAATTACACTTATTTATTTCCATGAAGACTAGCAGCTAAGGTCACCAGGCCAAGTTACAGGTCAGACCTGTGAAGAGAAGACATGCTCACAGTAAGAATGCATGTTTTTCAAGATACAGTCGAGCAAGAAAAATATATCTAAATGAATAAATGCAAGATAAATATGTTTGATGCCATAATGTGGATCATCCCAAGCAAAGCAATAACCTCTTCATGGACATAAGCAGTTGGCAGATACCAAAAAAGTTACACAGTGCACCTTTAAAGATGCTGTAGTGACTGATGGGAAAGAGGAAAAGTCCAGCTGGGTGTTGTTATGGCCCCGGTGAGGCTGTGTAATTGTTTGGAGACAGGTTGATTGTTTGTTGTGGGGTGGATCCTCATGCAGCACGTTTGAGGAGCACACAGTGGTCTGACAAATAAACAGTGTCTCCAGCAGACACACACTTTGACCTTTGACCTCCAGCCTTTATCTCCCTGCTCCAGAAATGTCAGTGTGGCACATTGTGAATCACTCATTCAATACATTTTACTAACAGCACTGGCTCGCTTAATTGACAGAACAATGACCAATTATAGTCTAATTTCTCAAAAATAAATAAATAAAGAGATTTATCTGTGTGTGCACTCTTTGTGCCAACCCTACGCGTAAGTGAATGGAAATGTTTGCATTGATATCATTGATAAAAAAAAAAAAAAGCATATTACTGCAAGAAGCTATGGACATGCCCAGTAATGCAGAAAAACACCATTTACTAAACTGCATTATATATAGCAATGACTTCAATTATTTACATACATATCATACTGGGACTAAAAATCCCTCTGCAACTTAACAGAAGACTCTTGACAATAGTGTTTTATTAATTACATGCGTACGTGCTGTTTGTGCGTTCAGCAACTTTTATTCCACTATTTTGCTTGTAAAGCATTTTTTACATTTCCAACACAGTGATTGTCGCCTGACTAGCTGCCGTCCATCGCTGCTTCTCTGACAAGGAAATGAGGAGGGGTTTGTGTGACAGAGAGAGAGAGAAAGAGGAGGAGGAGGAGGAGAGAGAGGGGGGCCGGCCTTGGTGTGATGTGAATGGAATCGAATCAGCGCAAGAGGGGAGGAAGCCCAGCACAAATCAACCTGCTTCTTGACTTAACAACAGACTGACACAGAGAGGCACCAGCTCAGATCTGCAAACGCGCGTGTCCTGACTTCCTTTTTCGTCACTATTGTTATTATTTTAGGAGGAACCAAAGCCTGGAGGAACTGAAGGAAAACTCACCGTGGAGATAGAATAGCAGAAAAATGCTGTCATGGGGAGAGCAGGGGAGGGAGCTGACAATGAGGAACAGGATGGCTCTTGGCAGGGTCGACCGGAGCTAAAATGTGGAGGTAAGTCTGTTCTTTTCTTTATGCGTTTTGTTGTATCAGGATGCAGTGAAAACCATTCCTCGTGTCCTCGTGCCCTCCTTTTCTGATGGTAATGAATTTAGATGGACAGGCCGGCTAGCGCATACCTCTGCATATGCACCCATACACAGACACAATGTATGAGCTATCAAATAATCCCCTAGCCTGTCCTCTCCCTGCCTTTCATGCCCATTGTGTAGCATCTAGCACATTTGAATCTGTTCGCAGGATGACCCAGTGTCACTTTAAGCTGAGGTACACATGCTTAGTTATCATAGCATCCTGCCTACCCCCCAACCTTTGTCGCATTTCATATCCCCCCACCACCATCACCTCCTCCTCCCTCGACTCTCACCCCCCATTTCTTTGCTGTCTTTCTCCATTGTGCCGCCGCGTCCCTGTAGCGAGAGGCATAAGCGGCGTTATGACATGCTAGAGCCAAGCTGCCCAACTGGGTGACAGAGGCAGAGGAGGGTGTCAAGGTGGCAGCAGGCGTGGATGCTTGCTTAGAGAGATGCTAGGAGGACAGAGCAATGACTGAAATACATAATGGAAAAGGAAGCAGGATTGTCAATGTAATAAATGGCCTAGGATTTGAATGGGTAAAGAGGATTGTATGCGCCGCTGTGCATAGACAATGATGAAGTAAAATGATGACTATTGAGGTGCTGTTTTGAAGGTGGCACTAAAAATATGGCATTTATAGAGTCAAGCATCCTTCCCCCATTTCTGCATGTGTCTCTCCCCAATGGTAGTATCAGCAGCACCACTCGAAAGACAAAATATAGAGCTATATGGGTGCAATAGGGACAAGCAGCAATATTATAATGTATTGCATAAGACCATTTAATTCATACATTCGATATTGATTTTACTGGGGTTGATACTGGTAATGTTTTCCCTGAAGATGCTCTTTGTTTCTGCAGGCAGGGATGAGTGTATGTGTCCTGGTGGCCGTTGACTAAACTGACAGAGATAGGGTGATGTCATCTGGGTTGATTTGAGATGTCGGCTGGCAGGTGTGCTGAGGAGAAAAGCACCTAGTTCTAACTCCGCCTGCTCTGTGCTCTTTATAGCAAGTGAAGAATTGGCTTGTCAGACGCTCACCTCTCAAGAAGATTTCACTGACATAATGGTGCTAACCATATGCAGCCTATTTCTTCAACACTACAAAGTCAAACCCGTTCTGTCATTACTACCATGCATTTTGAATTAATTAACAAAATCCCTTTGAATATTAACAATGATAGCTATTCCCACTAGCATCTTAGCTGTTTGGAAAATTGTTTTAATAGGGACAAGCATTTTGTGATCCTTTGCCCTTATATGCACTTGTTCATCGCCGTAAAATTGAAATATCTTTATTCTTCCCATCGCTACCTGAAGTGAGACCTCTGACAAATTAGTAATTCACAGTCTGTGCTCACGGTCTGTGTAAAATACTCACTTAGTAGTTCCTATTGGTTAATGAAATGAATAAAATGTCATATAACTGTCACATGTGTTGAGCTGTGATTGGAAGTACGGCTGATATTTTAATGAGATTGATTGATTGATAAATTGATACATCACACGTCATGGATATGTAAACAAAGGGTTATTACTTTGAAAGGGCCAAGACAGACTTCTGGTGAAGTAGCTGTCTTTTGATTGCTTATTGCACTGTGTAATACTATATTTAAGGTGTTTGCATTTTATCTGAGATCTAATCTAACGTGTAATCTTTGTGTGAATCTTTTAAAGTGATGAAATTAGCATTAACTATAGCCTAAGTGTTTGAAATATAAACACTATATTGCACGATCTCATCTCAATCAGCTATCTCTATTTCCAATTTATATTATATAGGCTATAGTATTTGCATCAGCTCCCAAAATTCCATATCGGTCCACCTGTAATGTTAACTAGTCAGCAATCATTTGTTATGGCTTGAAAGCAGGTCTTAGCATGTATTGACCCCTTGCTCCTAGTCCTTCTGGCGACAGAACTGTCTGGTATATACAGTAGGTGTCCTGTCCTCTAAGAGCTTCCTGTGGGACTGTCCCATCTGCAGAGGCAGAGGTAGATTTCAGATCAATCAGCTTCCTTCTCTCCTGCAGCAAACTTGAGACTAGAGTCAGGATGGCTCAAGGGTACACATCCTCTATGTGGTTTGTGTTGTCGCTGCCTTATACTATCAAAGGCTTGTGCAGTCTTCAGAAGGCAGGGCTAGTTTTGTGTTGTTAGCAGAGCGAGTGCAAGTGGCGAAGTGTTCAAACTAATGATGATATATAGCCGGACACGTACAATAGGGTGAACAGTTCTAGGCTGATCTTCGGAAATGATTTCTACTTTTACTTTCGTCCTCAATCTACTGAAAATGATGCAGTACTGTTTCCCAAAACAAGCCTCAGGTTTGACAAATAGCTGACAAGAGTCAACAAGAGTCATACTCATTACCCACTGCACAGAGGTGACAGCAGGAAGCCTAACAGGTAACTGTGGGAGCACCATAAGGCTTGTCTCCATTGGTTCACTTTGGAGCGGTACAGGCCGAAGGTGTTTATACTAGGCCTGCAGGATTTATCGCAATCAAATTTGAATGGTAATGCAAGTGCCTTTATTTCCTCTGCAACCACCCAAATATCCTGTCCTATTCTGTATAAACCTGCTAACCCATGTTCTGAAACGAGTGGGATTCCTTTATGAATTTAGCAGCTCATTTTTGTCAAATGTTAATGCCCCTTGGCATGTTTAAAATGTAAACTTCAAAAAAAATTAAAACATTAATTGCAAATCTATTTGCAAATGCAATTGTTCCACCCACAGGCTGGCCTAAGCTTTAAGTGTTTTCAGAGTAGATTTAAACATAATGAAGTTACAGACTGATCTATGACTGGTCTGACTCAGTGTTTTTGGATGCAGTTTGCCTATTTACACAAAAGGTTCCCTGTGGGTCCTCTGTGTGTGGGCAGAGGGACAGGAGGAGCGAGGATGTTGTAAAGTCCTCAACAGTCAAACCTGCTTCCTGTGGCCTGTCCCAACAGAAAAATCACTCCTTATTAGTGGTCTCCCGAGATCATGCTTTTTATTGAGTATGTCATCACTTGAATATTTAATATTTATTGTGTAACAGAAGCTAAAGTCAGACTCTGGCTACACTACAGTTGTATAACAATTATGCTGTATTTATCTTTCCTTTGAAATGCCTCTAAATGACTCATCAGCTACTTTCATGTGTATAAGCATATAAGCAATACGCAATGTAAGAACATTTCATGATTACCTTGGAGAGAAATAAATGATTGGAAGCATTTTAAATTAATGAGATATTTCTGAGATATGAGATACTGGTGAGATTGAAAGTGAGTCAGATATTTTCAATAAGGAATTCATGAAAATAGTAATAAGATGTAGTTCACTTTTACAGTAGCTGATTGGGAGCAGTGTTGATTCTTGCTTGACCACTTGAGTATAAAATCTACAGGATACACTAAAGCGGCCCTCTTCAGTGTACCAGTGCAGCCCATTGTCCCGAAACACAAAGTCTCCCTGGGTTATGTCATACACAGTATATATTAAACCATTAACCATCACTGTGGCTCCATCTCATTGTCTGCTACAGGCCAAGTGCACTCCAGGGTATTCAGAGCCACTGAAAGCCAAGTAGCATTCAGCCCTGCCAGAACATGGAGATACTGAGAGATCAAAACCACCCAAAACACGTCACAGAGCAGCAAAACATAACTCTGGACCACTTTATGATGTAGTAAGTATCAGCATTTAAAGGTCCTATCATTTTTTGCTTTTTCAAAACATACCTGGACAAGTTGTTTTATTTCAGTATTTTTGAGTAATCCAGCATATTAAGTCCTGACACAACATTTGTCCTGATTTGGTCCTGGTTAGAGCCCATTTTAGACCTGATGTGGGTTTGATCCTGTTCTAGACCTTGTTTAGTCCTGGTCTAGTCCAGGTTTATATCCAGTTTAGTCCTAATTTTGATGTGGTGTGTTCGCGTAGTAAAGACACGTAGTAAAGTGTGTACGCAGCCTTAAGTATTCCTCTTCTTAACAGCTCAAAACAAATCCTTCTTGGCTTCACACACAGCTAATCAACTTTGATCTGAGCACCACCAATTTATAGCCTGATTAAAACTGCTTTACTCGTCAGCACGCCTGGAGTTAGTGTCCTTGTACCCTTTATGGTCATCTTGTATACCCAAACATCAACATCACATTATTTAAAGTAGTACAATGTGAAAGACAACTTCAAATAAGATGTCTCAAAGTTGTTTAAAAAGCTTGAATAATGCATAATATTAGACATCATTATTCCCACTATAACCAGGAAGTTATGCTGTATGCTTTTAAACAGACAAGAGTAAACTGCCTTTTTTCACTTCAGTCATAATGCAGGAAGTAGACACATGCAACCTTAGGGCCTCAAAGTGAACACATCAGGCAGGATAGTTGTGCCACACTTCCTGATTTTTGAGTTTTAGACACACACCTCTCAAGTACAGCTATTTCCACAAATTTTTTGCTCAGAAAATGCAGCCTCCCCCCCAAAAAAACTGACAACCTAATAGCACGTAATGGTTCAGTGAGTCAGGGCGAGTTCACACAGTGCACAACTGTATGACGCAGTTTGTGTGTTTTTAAGCAGAAGTCCGAAGCTGCAGACAAACAGCGTGACCTGTTCCTCCTTTAACCTTTGCACACAAATTTACAATTTCTGCTACAGGCTTCAGAGCATTTGGCTGTTTTCAGTGAATCATGTTGTTGGCATTTAGGTGCATAAACCTGCTCTATGTAGGTCACAAGGTCCAGAGATGTGGATGCAAATGACTGGCTGCTATGTTCAGATGTAGTCAATGATCTATGCTGTTTTTTGTGTTAGGTAGATTATTTTAGAATTAATTTTACCAGCTCAAAACCAAAAAGGGCAGACAGTGGTATATATATACTTCAGCCTCCTGTGACATGACTCAAACAGGCGCAAAAGTGTCCAAACCACAACTTAAGTATAAACCCTCAATAAATTCTAAATACCTCCTATATCAGTAGTATTATTTATAAAGTACACCATATACTTATTTTGTACTAAAACGGTTCAGGAAAGCAGCGATGAAATGTAGTTAAACATCATTGCAGTTGGGGTAGCCTTCACAGTGTCCGTCAGCATCAGAGTGCACTTGTTCAAGGTCTTTTACAAAAACAGAAAAATAGATGGCAATTTCAGACTAATGACAGTATTTTGTGTCCACTTAGATCATAATTGAAAGGGCATGTGAGTCATATCAGTGGGTTATGCCTCTGCAGTAAGTCAATATAGAAAACTAACTCATAAAAACAGAACAATGTTATGTTATATATGGTCGGTTAGGTGATTAATCATTAAATGGTGTCTTATTTGGCCAAATGTTTTCTTCATCTACAAATTATTCTATCTAGGTTATAATGATTTATATGCACAACAGCAGAATGGAGTTAACTGTAGTTTTGAGATACATAGTTATTTTTGGTGAGATTCTATTCATATTGGGAGCTTTTCTCATTGCTATGCTTTAATGATTAATGTGTTAGACGATCAAGATTTATTTTATTTTTTTGAGGACTACAACCCTATATTCAACAAAAAAAGGCTGTAAACGGAACAGAAAATATTTTTAAAAATATTTGTAACTCAGACACTTTTAACCACAAGTCTATAGGTCAAGTCAGTTGTGTTGAGTAAGCCCACAATTTATTAAAAGTATTAAGAAATTATAGTACAGGAATTGAAAGTATAAATGGGTTAAACTAATAATGAACTAATAATGGATTAAATGCTAATTTATATGTGTAGTAGGCCTACAGTATGTATCAGAAATGCACTGCAAATACTTTAAAATATTAATAGTACTAATATACCATCTTTAAACTTAATTATATTGGGATGGAAGAAAATCTATTTGAGACGGTTCAGTCTGGGGTTTGCGACGGTCCCCAAAAAAGTTAGTCTGGAGCCTTGCATTGTTTGGAGATGAAGGAGGCCAGTGTCTGTGATATAACGTCAGATTTCCAGTGAAGACACACAGACCGTCTTTTCTCCGTGTGCTGACCTTACAGTCCACAGAGGAATTACCACGAAACTGTTGAGCCCCACATAATAGATACAATCATAAGTTAAGGACCACTCTCTCTCTCACACACACACACACACACATACGCACGCACATCTCAAAGGGATGGACACGATTTCCTGTCACTGTACGGACAGACATGATATAGTTTTGTGGAGTCAGCAGAAAAATAGAGATACAAGATTGAAAAGGTTGCTCACTTTTTAGCATTAGTGCTCATCACTCCCTCTCATAGCGTCATTGTCACATATACAGGATGTGGCAGCTCTCTGGCAGCTTACAGGTTTGATGTCATGGCAAATAACAGATCAAACAAACAATGGATCATACTGGTGCTTTTACAATCAAGTGCAGATTAAAACAATGCAGAGGTAGGCGCATGTCAAGGGGAAGTGGTGTTTTATTATAGACAATAGTAGAAGGAGCTTTTTTGAGCTAACTTCCTCTGTACAAAAAGAGGAGGTAACTTTGTGGTTGTTTTGAGAAGCGATATGTAACATTTGAACTGCTAAAAAGAAGTGAAATTTGTAACTGTTGTAACAGTTTAGTTTGGTCAGACATGCGTGACCTCAGCTCTCACGCTTTACTGTAACAAACGAAGGTCATCGCAATAAATCTCCACCAATTGTTAAGCACAACTAAGACATTAATAATTCAAGATTAAAGTAACCGTCACCTCCACTTGCTCACTGATTTGAATTTTTCATGATTTTTTTGAAGAACGCAAAAGGGAGAAGGATTGGAACAAATCTTGGACATAGACGTTGATGTAGTGTTGTCACAATACTAAAATTTCAAACTTGATTTTGATTCTATGGAATTCATAGGTTTCAGTTTACTGTTACATCTACATTGAGGGCTTTTTCTCATTAAAAAATTTTTTTGTCTTAAATTATTATTCATTAGCGTAGTGGTCCTAATTTTCATCTTTCTGATTCCCGTGGATAGACCGATTTTGATACCACAGTATAAACAAAATGCTCTTTCTTTAGTTTAGACTATAGATTGTCATTTTCAACACAAAACAATAGTACTTTCTTTATTTTACTAAATTGTCTCATAAAGCAACAAACACAATTCATTTTTTAATTCAGGAAAGGTCCAACCTTTTCCTGTTTATGATTTCTTGTTAGTGTTGATATTTGTTCAGATGAGTATCTAGCCTCAATACTAGTTTTAGTATTATTTTGTATCTGTCTGATTTTTTTATACTTTTGACAACCCTATTATGATCCGGCAGCTTGACCTCTACATGCAACTTTAACAGTGTGGCCATACAGCTCCACTGATGCAGGCAAACACTGCATTTCATTGATGCATTTGCAGGATGGCCTCTGGCATTTAATCTTTCTAGATATTTTAAGCTCCAGTGATGCAGTCAGTGTTTTGGTAAAGATTATTTGGTATGTTGTGACATCTGATTTATAATCCCAAAGTGGTCTCTAGATGTGTATTTCCTTGTGTTATCTGTCAATAGTGTGAAGTGTTGTGAAAACATCATTAGGCAACTGTTCACATGTAAAAACTGGTCTTTTTCTGGGAATATTTATGACTTCAAAGTGTAGTGTAGAGAAATGCTTTTTCATGGTCGCACCTTTTGGTAGAGTGAGTAGCTGCGTGATACAAGACAATATTTGTTGAGATTTCAAACACCTGCTGTTTATCTGGCACTTATCTCCTGTTTGATTCAGTGATCTGAGGAAATAGTACCATCCGTGCAGGCGTATGTCTTTAGGGAGCAATAAGCCAGCCTTGCATGTGCCAACAGTATCAATGAAAAAGCAGATAAAACACATCACCGAAAGCCAATGCGCTGCGGTACTACTATGCACTTAGTTGCCTCTGGACCTGGCCCAATTCACTGTCCGCAGTGAGGAGACCACAGCGGTGCACTGCAAACAGTCAGGAAGCCTATAGCAATGTCAGCCATTTGACACGACTATTTCTGAATACAATCAAGTCATATTAACACACAGTCACTGTTTAAAAGCTCTCAGTGCAGCGTCACGTTTAGCAGAGCAGAGTAGTGATGCAACCTGATCTTGAATGTAACAGGGTTTTTGAGGGATCAATACTCAGAGTGAGACCGAGCCGGCTTTAAATTTCCCTGAATCAATCAGCGTTAGAAGTTGATTTAGGCACTGTGGTTTGGAATTGGAAAAGCTTTTAACTATGAAGAGAGACAGGGACATTACAGCAGTGGAGTACTCTGATCTGATGTTCGCGACGCCTGGTTCACTTTCAGACAGGAAATCATTTCACACACAAACGTGACAAAACTGTGGTCATAATGTTTGAGTGTCTCCTTAGTGAATATGTGACTGGTACATTTCACAATATGAGCTTTTCAGTTCAATGCTGTCACCGTAAGGGACAAATACTAATCAATACTTAAACTAGTATTAAAACTAAGAACTCATTTGAAATATACTGAATGAAATAATAAAAACTGGCCAAAATTTGATTTTTGCTGAATAGATTGTTAGATAATTTTAGAGTGGTTTTGACCTTTGTCAGAACTAGTATAAGACCACATGATAATATTAAGGAAACTGGTTTTATCCTGTGTTAAAAGTAGATAATGTTGTTTAAAAAAGAGTGGTATTGAAATTGGTATTGGGAATTTGAGTATCTAGTCCATACACATACACATACATGATCAGCCAGTAGATGCTAATCTGTTGAACCTGCTTTCCTATAGATGTAACAGTGTTTGTGCTAATGGTGGCACTTCACCTAATTATTACTCACATTGCAAAGTTACTCAGGGCTAAACGTAGGTGTGTGGGAAGTGCTGAATCAAAATGATGACAGTACTCATCCTCTTAGGGTTCAAAAGTCACTAACTCTTCCTGTTTCCTGCAGAGGGCTGTGGGAGGGTACGCACATGTCCTTCGGCCATGACTTCCTCAACAGGGTGTATGAAGCATTAGACTCTTCAATATGCATGGTTTTGTCCTGGTCAAGTAGCACTTATGCTTGTTTCCATGCAAAATTATTGCTTTGCCTGAATGTGCCACAGTATGGTATTAAACAAATCTATTTTGAATTTACTCAATTACACATGTTTTATTGCTTATAAATAAGGAGGCAGTGCTTGCTTTGTGGATTTTGATATTGTTCTATTTTTTATTACTTTATGTGTTGATGAATGTACCTTTTTTATTTTGTGTCCCATCCCTACTTGCGCTGGAACATTGAAAGATGTTGCACTTCACTTACCTTTGCTCTAGATCTACCCTTGTCCTAGAAACCGGGGAAGACCTCATTAGCTAAAGATGGCTTCCTCACTGTCATATGACCTGTCATGTGACCTCAAAGTAAATTTAAGGCTCCCTGGTGAAAACACATTGGCTAACTGTCACTAAACAGCACCACAGCCTATGTTTGGGTAGCACTGGGGCTGAGCACACACAAAAACTGGTGTCTCTTATAAAATTAGGATTGTTCACCTTCCTCAAGGGTTGTCAATACCCAGTATCCAGATATGAATCAGTACTAAAACTAGAATTGAAACTTGATACCTTTTTGAACAGGTGCCAATATGAAAGAAAATCACACTGGACTTCATTGATGTAGTGACCTAAAGCTGTATGACCACATGGTTCAGATGGTAGTGTGGAAGAATCTACTTGTATTTTGTGTGAAACATTGTGTGTTTTTATTATTATTATTAT
>JACM01024189.1:0-14869 GCA_000787095.1 Periophthalmodon schlosseri
CAGAGGAAAAACAGGAGACAGCCAAACAAAAGCCTGTGTCACTTTGAACAAGTTTCCCACTTTCAAAAGCCATTAATCATTGGGATGCTGCTAGGAATACAGCAACACAACCAAGGACCAGCCAGTACGGGAAATCTGACTTTTTTTTTATGTGGTCCAAGCCAAATTCATCAGTAGAGATTTAAAAATGCTAAATAAATACTTGTCAGTAACTTTTATTGGCATTCAATCCTGAGCCCTATTATTTGTGCCATGAAAAGCCATACTAACTACATTTTAGCATGGCATTTTAGTATTGAGTAGGCCCTCTATAGGCCATGGTTGTATAAAATGCATGGCATAAAGTCAGTCAGATCCACGTGTAGATCACTTGAGAGTAGACAGTTTGTTACAGTGAATCTGGAAATAAAAAAAAAAGAAAGTTTGTTAGACAATATACTCAGAATATAGCTTGGTCCACTTGTCCCAGGTGTGTGTATGACAATAAAACCATCCTTGGACTTTAGTTCTTTTAATGAGGACAAGTGGGACAGTCGAGGGGACTTTGCCAGCACAATTTTAAATCTCTCTCTTTTTAAATGGCCGACGGTGGCAGATGGGAGCTACCCTGTACCAGCTCGTCTCTGCGCTGACTGGCACCCTTATCCCTAAAGTCTGTTTATTGCTTAGGGGCAGAGGTTTAGCGTGGGCAATCTGTTACAATTTGGCCCCTTTACCCCTGTCCTCTCCGGCCTCTCCCAAACAGCCTCCCTTTGGCTGCCTGGTCATTCATAAGCCATTGACCAGGATGCACCTTACAGGTCCCCAGCGCCCCAACACTCACAAACACATTTCTGGGTGCTAGTGTTGTTTTTTATGACACCTAATTTACAAACCTCAGAGAAAAAGCTTTACAGTAGAATGTAAAGCACAAGAAATGCACTGAATAATGTAAACGCGTATTCTGTCTCTGCAATAGACTGTATACTTATATCATCATGAATTATCCTTTCATGTTTAATGCACATTATTACATGTCTGTCTTGACTTTTTGAAAAGAAGAGATATGGGACCTCAGTGGGACCTTTCTGGCTACATAACGGATACCTTAAATATGAAAATAAGGTCAAATGTATAATTCAAAAATAATTCAAAACCGGATTGCTCGTTGAACCAGAGACATGTGACGCAAATGGGGGAATTAAAATATCTGAACAATTTGCATTTTGTTGTTTGGTGCTCCTTAGACAGATGGTTATACTATTAAAATTGGTCTGTGTACTTCTTTGCTACATAAAAATCTGCACACAAATTTCAGACAGGCCGCGTTCAGGGACACAATTCATATTCCACGCTGACATTAAAGGTTTATAATAGAGCACTTATGACCAAGACAAATGGCCGTCTAGGCTTCAGAGGTTTTCTTAAAAATAGTCAAAAAGCAATAGAATGACTCACCACAAAGCTGCATATACACTCAAATTTAAAATACAAGATGTCTGCCTCGTCTTTTATGTGATTACCGACTGTGTGTCCACTGATCCGAAGGTTGGCGGTTCAAATCCCCCTCTCAACGTAAAAATCATTAGTAGAGCGGTCAGATCCACTGACTCACAGGTTGGCGATGCAATTCCAGCTCCCACAGATGAATGCTGACGTTAAGAGTCCTTGGGCAAGACACTTAACTCACCTTTCCCCCAGTGTCTGTGTACACTGGTGTACGAATGTGTGTGAGAATGGATGAGTGCTTCCTTGATGTAAAGTGCTTTGAGAGCCTTCAAGGTGGAAAAGCGCTATATAAAAATGTGACCATTTACCATTGCTGTACATTAGCCATAGTAAACCCATTTATTAGGCTTTACATTCAATTGTTCATATTTGTCATTTGGTCTACTTTATCTAGTTAATGATTAGTGAACTGGTTTTACTGACATATAGTTGCATACAAAGTTTCTGAAGATAATATATATATCTAGACTTTCTGAGAAGGCAGCTTGTTCGAGGATGGAATTCTTTTTTCTTGTGCTTAGAGTCCATATTAAACAAACAGTAACAAGCTCCATCTGGATAATGGCATGATAGCTCCTTGTTTTGTCTATAAATAGCCCAAATATCCATCATTTACAGAAAAGTACCCTGCAAACAGACTGTTCTAATTGCCCACTAAGTGCACATCACTTCAAATCACCAGCCTACATGACGCTATAGTGCAGCACTGTAACAATTTGGCTGTCCATGTGTTCTTCCAGATAACTGTGTACACTTTTGAAGTCCCATTGACTGAGCACACGTTAGGGTTGTCAAAAAAATCCAGATCATAACCAATAGTAAAACTTGCATTGAAACTAGAAACCCCAAGACTTATAGCTGCATTACACGATTTTTAATGCACGAAAAGGAGGAAAAAGGTGCAGATACATTCTAATGAAATCAAATGAACCACAGAAGACTCTCAGCACCTCCACTATAGATGTTATACTAGTAACTTAATATGTGAGTCTAGTACAATGCCCTTACACTGGACAAATCCGGTTCCATATTAAAAGGTGTGGGTGGGGTGCATACACTCAGTCTGACTTCAAACAATATTAATAATGACCCTTCTATTGTATTTGATTGGGGCCATTGTTCTCATCAGTTATGTGATTGAGTAAATTAGGAACATATATAGCCCATGGACCGTTTCAGTTCATTCATACATGCAGTAGATTACATCAAGTACAGTCAGGTGTGTCTAAGTTTAAAGCCCCCCACTGAGATATTATAATAGACAGGTACCAAGTAAGGAGTGAAATAGATGGCTTTGAAAAGACAGTAATGGGGCGATGTCTTTGTAGGTGTTATGGGCCTGATCATCAGCAGGCGGTGGCCAAGTTGCACTCTGTCTGCGCTTAAGTATGCTTTAAAACCGGCAGGTGACGATCTCTAAACGAGAGGTGTGTTGTATGAAAATGAGGCATGTCTAACAATATGGACCATATAAGTCGAATTTGTATGATTCATATTAAGGATTCCTATTAAACTGGGCTAGGGCTGCAAGATTAACTGCAATCAAATCGAAATCGCAGTTTAAATGGACACAATTAGCAAATCACAGCAATAGCAATAATTTTCCTCCAAAAAAATAAAATAATAATAATAATAGAATGAATACTTGGTATGCTACACTGTTAAATACAAACTTAATGAATAAAGTATACCCAAAATGTCTTTTTCCTAAACTTTTCCTCTTTTTTTTTCCAATCAGAGTGCAAAGAGCCGCACTGGAGGCTTTAAAGAGCCGCATGTGGCTCTTTAGGGAGACGTTGCAGACCCCTGTGCTAGATGCTAACATGATTTGAAATGTGATTATTGTTTCATTTGTTTGTTAGTTCATATTTCAATCTCTTGTCAATTCTTCTAGATGTGTTTAAAATGTGAACTTTGAACAGAATCCTATAATTAAAACACAAATTGCAAATCTAATCGCAAAGCTTGTCAGAAAATAACAATTAGATTTGTATTTTTTTCCAAATCGTTCACTCTCAACTACACAAACACAAGTGCACACACTTCAGAACCAAATATGTGATTGCTTCTCTTCATCTTTTCTCGTCTGCTATTTGAACTGTGTGTCAGCCAGAATGGGCATGCAGTGCACCTGTACTTTCTCTACTTCATTACAGAGATGCATCTATCAATATTTACTGGACCCAGCAAATATTGTGACTGATCCACACTTCTACAAGAAAACAAGAAAATACACAAAACATTACAGGTTTAATTTCTCCAAGGACAGAGCATGGTTTTCAATCCACAGCATCTCCATAGCTGCAATGCAACTGGCCTGTTTATCTATTCACTTTCTGTTTGTCTGCCAATGCTTTGGTGATTGTGAGGAGCAGAGTGTGCAAAGTCTCTACATATAAAGGCTGTGTGTGTATGGGTCAGTGTAAAACAAAGAGCTGACTAGGGTCCTTCCTGAAGATGTGAGACAGGCCTCTACTTTGACAATGTTTAAATCCAGGCTCAAAACGGTTCTGTTTAGCTGTGCATATGACTGAAAGGTTTTTATTTTGCACTCTTCTCTTTTAATGTAAATTTTATGATGATTATTTATGTTTTGATTTGTTGTATTGTGATTTTAATGTCTTTCTTATTCGGTAAAGCACTTTGAATTACTTTGTGTACGAATTGGACGATACAAATAAACTTGCCTTGCCGTTAGACAGAACACCCCAAAAACTTCAACTCTGTGTAATAATTACTTACATACAATTTCATTTTTTTTAATGATAAGGGTCTTAGAATGGAATGTCAGTGGATAGTTTTAATTTTCCAGAGGATCCAAATAAACAACTTGCACTTAAAGTAGGTGTAAAGTCAACGTCTCAAGTAGATGTCAATTTCCACCAAAGGACTCATCTTTTGAATTTCCATGCAGCTGATAAATTGTCCGCCGCCATATTTCTAGGCCTGTCATGATAACACATTCTGAAGTTTGATATATTGCTGAAGTAAATATAGACAATATACGATAATACTGAAACTAATTTATGTCACTGACACAAAAACCCAAGAGCAGATTAATCCCACAAAAACTATTCTAAATGTACAATACTGTTAACAAACCATGGGCTGCAATAAATAAATAGAATGAAGCACTAGACCTGTCAAGATAACACATTTTGACGCACCATATATCACTACAGAGAAATCAGTGGTGGAAGGTAACAAAGTAAAAGTAGTAAAGTACTGTACTTAAGTAGAATTTTTAGGTATCTGCTTCACTTAAGTACATTTTACAATGGATACTTTTTACTTTTACTTAATTACATTTGACAGCAGGTATCTGTACTTTCTGCTCCTTTATATTTTTGAACTGGACTGAAAAGTAAAAAGTTTGTTTATAAAAAATCATATGAAAAGTACTTTTCATATGATTTGAGGGGTTATTTTTACCATGTTCATGGTAACAGCCTGAAGAAAGTTTTTGAGTTCAAGCTTCGGCTTTGAGAAAAGAAAAATTAATTACACAGAAGTTATAAGAAAAAATAAGAAATTGATTCGTATTGTTACCGTTGACCAAAATGCGTCTAATTTTTAATCACTATCACTACATTTACACTTTAATAAATTACCAGCACTTGTGTGAAATACTTTTACTTTTTACTCTTTAAGTACACTTTTAAACAGGTACTTTAATACTTTTACTTAAGTAGATTTTTTTCATGTGATACTTTTACTTTTTACCTCTGTATCTGTACTTTTACTTACGTAACAAAATTGAGTACTTCATCCACCACTGAGAGAAATATTGCAATAAACAATAATACTGAAACTACTTTATGTCACTAATTAAGATTTAAATAATGATAAAGATAATCCCAGTAAACCCTTTTTAAACAGACTGTTCCATTAAAAGACATGCCCTGCAACAAATAAATATCAGAATGTACCAATAATTAGTAGTAAAAGGGACTTATTCACCCCCCACAGCTCAAATCTTATCGTATTACAACAAAAATACTCAAAATCTCCCCACTTTTGCAAAGAAAAAGTACTCACCATAAATACTGAGGTCCAAAATGTATTGCTGCAGCTTGAAGATAACTCGATATAGTAGTTATCGTGACTTTAATACTTGCATCTTTAACGAGTCATAGAAGCTATTAATTCAACATTCTACGGCTCAAATCTTATTATATAGCCAAAAAATAACCAAAAATTTCCCAGTAGGACAAAGAAAAAGTACACGCATAAATATTCACCCCCAAAAATATTGTTCCATCTATCATGTATTGAACAATAAGTCGATATAGTTATTTGTCTGTGTAACCCCTCAGTCGTCCAGTCTGATCCATAGTAAAAGAAAAATATATAATCTGTCAACTGGACAAAAAGCTGTAGGAGTGAAGATGTTTTGCTGCTCATCCAAGCCGCTTCTTCAGTTCTGGTCAGTTCACTGGTGGCCTGAACTGTACTAAGCGTGAACAGGCACACTTAGTACAGTGTGAACAGGCACACTTAGTACAGTGTGAAAAGGCACACTTAGTACAGTGTGAAAAGGCACAGTTCACACTTAGTGTAGCTCAACAGACCTAGCCTACAAACAGAAACTGCAAACAATAACTGTTTTTAGTTTCAGTGAAGCTCCTCCCAGATAGATATAAGGCAGTGTCCACCAGTAAACTGACCAGAACTGGATGAGCAGCGAAACGTCCTCACTCCTACAACTTTTTGTCCAGTTGACAGATTTATATTTTTCTTTTACTTTCGATATAATTATTATTGGGACAGGTCTACATATTTCATTTTTACATTTTTACCAATGAAGTCCTTCAACATGGCTCTACATTGAATGCATCATAACAACTTACTGCATCAGCTATTCTGTCACCTACACAACTCCAGCCAAAAATCCCCCCTTTTTACACAAGCCAGTTCCTACTAAACCATCAGGCCAATACTTTTAATTCAAGCTTACCACCCAGACTGACATTCTGTTTATAAAATGATCATTAACCGATGGAAAAATGCCTTGCTTCTGCTTTGGTCACACAGGCTAAAGCCAAAATAACGTTATAAAATATAAACTTGCATTCCGTAAAGTTCAAAGCGAAATGGGAAATAACACAACATTTTGGAGTTTAAGCCGTACAGTGCTCAGATGTGCAGACAGGAGCAGGAGGTGGAATGCTGCACTTGAACACACACACAAAATACACTGCAGCCTTAGCTTTGATTACAGTTGCCGGGCGCCTTCCCATACTTCAATATATAATTAGGATGGCAAGATATCTCCCCATCGACCTGCAGTTGCTTTGATTCAGCTCGAAATTACACTGTTGTGCGAGTGGATGACTACTAGAGTGCGTTTTCCCTTTTCCCCTATTTTACATGTGCCTGTGCATTTTAATGGAAACAAATTGCTGACCTTATGTGCTGTACAAGTATCTAAATACAGTATGTAAATAAAAGACTACACATGGACCACCAATGTGTCTTTTGCTCAATGTTGAATGTATGTTTCAGTATATTAATGAAGACAGTATAGAATGCAAATAGGTGAGGGGGAGTCATTTGGAAATCACAATACCATAGTTGTTGATATTGAGTTCTATACGGTATTTTTAAGCAGGAATCTCTCAAACTTGATTTGTTTAAATTTCATTCTATACATTTTATGCTATCAGAAAACAGAACTAATCTCTGTCACAATTAGACAGACACACACCACACTTAACCTAATAAGAGTGAAGTCAGTGTTATACCTGGTTAAATGATTAGTGAATGGCTCCCTGCAGTGAAGATCGGCTCTAATGAAATAATAGCTTCAAAAGGGAGGTGGAAAACAAGTGTGCATACATAACGGTTAACTGAAAGAGAACACAACGCATTTTAAACACTGGAGACAAACTGGAACATTGAGATACATTCTGCAATTTCTCTTGTTTCTAATTGAGTTCAAACTTAAAAACAGGTACTTCCCAGTAGCGTATAATGCTAGTAGTGGAAACTTGGAATGAGAAGTTTATTTGCCTAATTGGTAAACGTGACTATTTGGGTTGTGAGAATTTCAGAAGCAAAATTAAATATTTTTGATAAAATATTTGCTCAAAAAATGTGAGCCTAAGTAATTTTTTTCACACGATGTTTATGTTGTATTAAATTTTACTTTATCCTTCTAAAAAGGTTTGGATTCATAAAGCTGGTCAGAATAGTGATGTATACACATGGAAATGAAGGATTTCACTGTTGTTTGGTCATGTCAATAGTTGTTACTTCTCACTATAATTCTAACTTTATATGAAGCCACCAAAATATGATTTCTAGGATCCACCTATATATTTCTGATTTGGTATTTTATACATTGTGTCTTTAACCCTATGTGTAAAAAATATCTGAAACATGAACAACCTATTATTATGCCATTATACCACTACCGCTCATCAACAGATCGTCATTTCTTTATTTATATGGATCCCATTAGCTGAAAGCAGCGCAATCAGCCAGTCTCCCTGGGTCCACTAAAATACACATTTTCAGTTTGAACATTATAATTATATATTCACTGTTATTCACTGTAAGCAATCATCACATTTACTTTTACGCTACAATAAAATCACTTTTCCTTAAAGTTGAACTTCAGTTCATTTATAGTGCCCATTTCCAGTCCATAGGTGTGCTCTCTGAAGGCTTCCCCAAGTGTTCTGACAAGTATAGGCCTTCTATAATTGTGGGTCGGGTTGTGAGGCAGTTTGTGTTGCACAGTCACTCAGTCACAATAGAACAGAACAAGTGAGAATAGGCTCTGGGGCAAAGTCACAGCACCGAGCCGGTTGAAAGAGTCTTCATTATCGGGAACAAGAAATCACTTATGGAGCAGCATTCCTGTGTTCAGGAGCAACATATTGGCTTTGGCACTCAACAGACCACACATAGATATGCACCTACTCCCCATTACCCTCCCATTACATTACTGCGGAGCTTCACCTTTCAGCAAATTCACATTCCACTCTCACAGTGTGGGGTTGGTGTGTTTGAAAAAAGACATCCATGTGACCAACAGTGAGAATGTGGATCTGAAAACCTTTTGGCCTTTGTCACTGAACAAAAATCCACAAAACTAGGAATGTATTCTGGCAGTTGGTGCACACATATAGTAATACACTGCCTGGCCAAAAAAAAAAGCCACCTGGATTTAACTAAGCAAATAGATAATAGGTTGCTGCAGTTGGTCAGGTCTAGGTTCAGCAACAGTATGTGCTCAAAGAATGAGGTCAGCTGACTACCTGAATATACTGAATGACCAGGTTATTCCATCAATGGAGTTTTTCTTCCCTGATGGCACGGACATATTCCAAGATGACAATGCCAGAATTCATCGGGCTCAAATTGTGAAAGAGTGGTTCAGGGAGCATGAGACATCATTTTCACACATGGATTGGCCACCACAGAGTCCAGACCTTAACCCCATTGAGAATCTTTGGGATGTGCTGGAGAAGGCTTTGTGCAGCGTCAGACTCTACCAACATCAGTGCAAGATCTTGGTGAAAAATTAATGCAACACTGGATGGAAATAAATCTTATCTTGGTGAAAATTAATGCAACACTGGATGGAAATAAATCTTGTGACATTGCAGAAGCGTCGAAACAATGCCACAGCGAATGCCGTAATCAAAGCTAAAGGTGGTCCAACGAAATATTAGAGTGTGTGACCTTTTTTTTGGCCAGGCAGTGTAATAAAAGTGCAAAATAGAGCATTACATTTGGAATAGGGCCATGAGACGTGTAATGTTGATAAATACGTCATAACATAAACAAAACAGTAAAAATGCGTGTTTAGACATGCATATTTGAGCCTGCAGATGAATTGTGAATGTTAAGTGTTACATCACGCAGGACGATGTACATATGGTAGTTGTTCGTAACAATTTTATTGGGCTGCTTAGCTTTTATCACTATTCTCTGAAATGACTAAACTGTCTACCAACCAGGAAGTGAAACATCGACTTCTAAAAGTACGTCCAGTTGTTTTAGTTTAACTTGTTGATAATTTTTTATGGCCACTATCAGTGAACTAAACTCACAAACTAAGAACTTTGGCATCATGGTGCAACACAAAACAAATAATAATAATATAAACTATGACAGAATCAAAATAAGCCTTTATAAAAATAAGGGCATAATAAATAAATAATACAATGTAATACAAATACAAAATATGCAGTATAGGCAGAGCAACAATCGGTGCGAGTAGGTTCATTAGAGCTGTTTAAAGTGAATGCAACAGGTGCAGTAGAGTGTTCATGAGTCCAACAGCAGACGACAAGAAAAGATTATTTCTGTAGAAAACACAATGTTAATGTGTTATTGGATGACCTCTGTTTATTCTGTATGTAACCTCAATATAAACAGACATGGCCAAAAATATTTTTCTCTTGTATCAATTCTTGAATATTTATCTCTGACCATTAATGGAGTTTCCACGGTTCCCATTTCACTGTGTATTTTATGGCCCGTCTGTAACTTAAGGAATTTTAATTTAATTGAATTTAAAATTTTAAGAACTTAGTTTATGTTGTTAATAATGTTTTTATTGCTGTCCTTGGAATTGGAGTTATATAAATTCATGTGATTGTTACTGTAATGTTTTTATCGTTTATGAAACATGCAGACAGAAATACTTTCAAATTCCCACCATCTACTTGTGTCTGACTGAGATACAGAAGGCCTCTGACTTTACAGGAATTTCCCATTTCCTTTTTTACCTTTTTAGCTTTCTCCTCTTTCCAACTTTAAGAGAAATGTCCACACCGAGAGGAAATCCATTCGATCCGTGGCCACAGGCTTCTTTCAAGCTCTTCCTAAAGCTGTATTTTTTGCTCTACACAAATTTATCGGCTGTCTTGCTGTCTTTTGTGCAGCAGAAAAGATGAGTGTCAAACCTCCGCAAGCCTGAGACCTGCACTGAAAGGTACCCACTGCCACTTCAGAAATGCCTGCCACTTTTTTCTCTTTAAGTGTGACATGGCAAAGACAAAGTGAAAAGGTGCCGTTTGGAAGATGTAGGATGCTGTCTGCAGAAATGTAATGTTAAAGTCTTATGTGTGTGTGCTTGACAAGACAAGAATGAAACAAGAAAGAAATCTAACACTCAATCTTGAACAATGCCCGACAGAATCATTTCAAACATTTTTTGAGTTTCATTTATCTTAAAAGTCTTAAAACAGCAGTCTTTGTGTGCAGAATTGTCGCTATTATCTCCATCTGTCAATTTTCAGCTATTGTCAAGATTTGAAATGGGAGAAGAAAGCTTTTTCGAGCTGGAATAAAACTGAAAAGTTATAAGTCACAATTATAAATTAGGTTTAAGGTAAGCAACATTACAGTATTTTTTCTCTTTTCTGATGAGCTACAAAAACAGCTAAAATGTTACCTTGCAACATCCAAATGACTTCAGCGGTTTTAGTCATAGCTACAGCCAGTTATTTTACATAAGAGCTGTGTAGCCTTATATTTTTATTTCTCTTGTATTTTATTATATTTTCAAAGTATTCATTGTATATTCTAATACTCTAGTTAGTTTTTTAGTTATCTAGCTTGATTATAGATTGCATATTTTTATTCTCCATGCTGTTCTTTAACTTTGTGCTGCAACAGTGTAATTTCACTATAGTTGAACAAATAAACTTTCACTTAGCTTATTTTATCTCTATAAGAAAATCTTTTTTGTATCAAGTATGAACCAGATTGCATACTAAGCAGTAATGATGTCCTTTTGTGTAGTATTACTTGCTCTTTGCAGTCTATATTCAGCAGTATTATGCAGTACATACTGACAGTTCTTCGTGGCCTTGCAGGGGACGGTGCAGGGAGATGATTTGGAGTTGCCACCTTTCAACAAGAAGGTTGTGGGTTTGAAGTGTTCATTATGCTGGACAACACTTGTATTGCTAAAGGAGAGTGTTGAATGTACATAGTATTTCTGTTTGTCTGACTATGTATTGTGCCGTGTTGTCTGTGGGTGCACTTAAAACTAGTCAAATGATCCGCTTTCATTGGACGGCTGCACTCTATTGTAGACAGGGGAGTCATAAGAGCTCCGTTTATGTCCTCTTCTTCAGAGATGACCTTTCCAATAGAAGATGTTCTGTCTCTAGAGAAATGTATTAAAATATCTAACTATTACTCTTTCTAAATGAAGTCAATCCTTTCATTGTTTAGATTGTGTTGTGTAAAACCACTATCTTTCATTCTGGAAAATAGAGTTAAGAATGTATACATATAAAAGAAAAGACATTATATTAAATGTCAAAATCTACTTATTATATTTATATTATATTTGTACTGTATGTACATGCCATATTTCCTACCTGAAGCAGCTCCTTTTCTTAAGTGGTGGCCCACAACAGAGTATTGGTTTACCCCACAGGTTTCTCCATTGTAATAAACTTGTCTAAATGAATAAGAAGCTGTCTATTCTACGGTTACCTTTACCATTTACCCCATGAATAGTTCAAATATCCTTTTGGAAAATCGTGTTTACTTCTCCAGACCAGTGCATTACAAGGCAAGGTGATTTTGGAGGAAAAAGCCGAGCAACTAGTACTGTTTCATGCTTTGATACAGCTGCTTGTCTCTGGGGAGATGGGGCTGTTTTCTCTGTTGCCTCCTCACTCATCCATGCTTAAAAGGACGGACCCTCACTGGGTGGAGGAGTGTGGTGAGCAATGAAGACATCCTCCTTAGTGAGACGGCCCACTTGTGTACATGTGCACAGACACTTTAGGGGAGGAGGAAACGCTGCAGAGGAACCAACAACAAAGAACGCTTGGTGAAAGGCATCACAAGGTTATTCTAAAGTGATGCTTTAAAAGACTCCTCCAACTATTTGAAGATGGATACTTCTGTGGTGCGTTTGAAAAAAAAAAAATGCTGATTTAAAGTTTCTTTTTGCTTTGTATGTGACAGTTCTGACTATAACAAAAAGTGAGTGACTTTTATTTCAGCAATATACAGCTCATACAGCGAGCAAAGTTTAATTCTTCTGTACACTTATTTTAAGAGCACAGCTCATTAACAGCTACCAGAGATTAGAAATAGTGCCATTTGGATGCTAAAAAAAGGTTAACTTTACACATTTATAATAAAAAGAACCCTAACATGTATATTCTTCCCAGAGTTGCATTTTCCTCTCCCAAAGATATACAATAGTGCAACAGTACAATGAGAACAGAGATGATTTCACTTTAACACTAGAACATGATGAGCATCCCTAAATGATTCATGCATGACAGTCAGGGCAAAGTGTTTTTGAGAAGTTAACACAACATTCACTGATGTCAAGCAGAGGCACAGTCTGTATCCCTGTATACACACGTCAGCACTAGCTACATGCTAACAGTAGGTTCTGCTCTGGACATCTAACAAGGCTCAATTTTAATGTGCCTACAGGCTCTTCTGACTAAGTCAGACAGGAAAGTGGTAGGGAAGGAGAAAAGTACTGAGACAGTATTGTTTTTCCAATACTTCTATTGCAGATTAGGGCATGTTAGTACAGTCTGATGAATCTGATGACAAGTGAAGTTAAGCTGTTATTAACTACACGTAACACTTCTTTATATTTGTTCAAAGAATATGATTTAACCTTGAGCGCAAAGCTATTAGAATAAGAGTTCACATCTTCTGTTGCGTGAAGGCGAGGAAAGGGAGTATGGCATAACATATATAATGAACATAATGAAGATGAGAAGGTGCAGCATGTCAGTATTTTTTCAAAAATAAGCATCTGCCCTTCAGTGTGATAATAACCAGTAAGTGTCACCTGAAATATTAACGAGGGCTATCACTGTTTGTCTCCAGCCAATACGTCTGTGTGCCATGCCTCTAATGACACTGTGACACAGGTCACAGGAGAATTGTGATAAATGAGATCGGACAAGATTAAAATCAGATTTTTTGTATGGGTTTTACCTCCAGTGTGGATGGTTCTGGAAAATGTCTTTTAGAGAAACACTTGTAAGAGTTTAAATATTTTTTTGGAATCTTATGTGGCCATAACAACAAGGGAAACAATGTTGGAATTCAAACTCACAATAATGAGCACTATGGCTGTCTGTAGTGCGTTTGGCTCTATAAGGATCAATGGAGTCCAGCCGAGGATTTGAAGGCAGTCTGTAGAGATTCATGCTGGCTCCTTCTATGATAATATTTACTGCTATTGGGCCTTGCATACAAATTCAAACTGATCAGTGCATTGGGAATACACTGCATATTGTGATTCCAAGCCTGATAAACAGTATTATATGCCAAAACATTGTTTTCTTCCATCAGCCAAAATCCTGCAAGATAGATATATTTTATAATTAAAGATTCATAGTTGCATTACCATTATGGCTTTGAGCGGTGACCTCTATTTACAAGATCGATAGTGCATAAATTATATTAAAACCAAAATAATAAAAAGCATATTTTGCAAACCCCTTTACACTGATACATTAAATTACCAAACTACTGCACAGTATAACAGAAATACCTGTACCAGTCCTTGTATATATTGTAGTGTTTTATACTCCACCCACTGCAGCAGACAGAGCTCCTTTGTACTGTATTTGTAAATGATTCAGATGCCCCTGGTTCAATGTTAGGAGAGGAATCCTTGAGGAGCCCCGTGGGTTGTTTATTTTTGCCTCAATTATCACCTCCAGCTTTAGCTCAGAGACAGACATTTATAATTCATCTTGAATTCATTACACATCTTTTCTAAGAGATTGAAGCCAAAGATTTTCCATTAGTTTCGATCAGAAAATCTGAAAGGTAGAGATCAGGGTCACATGGTTTATTCATGGGTAATAATCTTGACAAAATTATAAGGCAAAAGAAACAATCGGGGTTCGTTGCAAGGACATGTTTTCAGTTAAATAATATCCTGTCTATGATTGTAAAACCTGGTATATTATTATAGCACTTTCCTACCTGTGTAAAAGTGCTTTACACCTAGGAGCAAAGGAAATCATGAAAAACAGGTTAAACAGACTATTGCATAAAGTACAAAGAGGTAGTAATGAGTTAAACTACTTATTGCTACCTCTTGAAACCTATCGCCTTCTCTTACTCACGTCAGACATGAAACACAATGAACACAAAAATTCCCAATGATATGGGTGTTCATACATGAGGACGCAAGTTGGACTAAACACCTAAACTCCGCCCACAACCACATTTCAAACAGAGCTGCCTGGAGGACTAAAGGGGTGTGTGAGGGGAGAGGAGGGGCGGGGTCTGGAGGAGTAAAAGGGAGTGTGAGTGTGAGGAGGGGTGGGGTTTAGAGGTATAAAGAACAGTGTGATTGGTCTAACAGGTATGCACACTTTATACAGCGCCCCTGCAGCCAGGTGTTTGTAAT
>JACM01019224.1:0-20235 GCA_000787095.1 Periophthalmodon schlosseri
TTTAACGTTAATTTTATGATGATTATTCATTTTTTGATTTGTTTGTATTGCGATTGTCTTTCTTATTCTGTAAAGCACTTTGAATTACTTTGCATACAAATTGCACTATACAAATAAACTTCCCTTACCTTGCTTTAATAAGCCATACGGTTACTCAAGAAATACTACATCCCTCAGACTTTAGCATATGCTATTTAGTACAATATGTTTGTAAATTACTTGGTTAATCACTGTCATCGTGTTGGGGGGTTGTAAATACCTTGGGGAAAGAGATTTCACTGATCTGGATAATTGAAATTACTTGAAGTTACTGAGTTATACCAGAGCAGTCAATCACGTCTGGTAGCAATGTAGAGGAAAAAGGTATGTGTTTTACTACTTAAAGATGTACTGAGTGGAGGTGCACGTCCTGCCTGGCTCTACGGAGATGTTACTGCTTTGCCTGGAACGTTTTGGTCAAATGTTGGAAAGACTTGAGACCTCTTTGTTGTCACGGGTGTATAGAAAATTAGTAGCAAAAATCACTGAGCATGCCAAATTAATGCTCAAAATGTATGATCGCACAACAGCTCCTAACAAAAAATTATAATATTATGAGAATGTAATGTATTTGTTCCACTGACTGAAAAACATGCCTTTAAATGCTGACCACATAATTTATTTGGGTCACAATTGAAAGGGCCTATATTATACAAAACTGAAATCTTTTGAGCTTAAAAACACGTTATAATGTTGTTACCTCATAAAAAAACATACCTGGAGTTGTGTTTTGTTTCATTCACACACGTTTAACACACAAACCCTGCATATTTAGGCTGAGTTCCTCTCTCAAACAGAAAACACTGTTCCACCTTGTGATGTCATGTGGTAATACAGGAAAAGCTTCCCTGTATTTTTAAACTCCATACACCTTCACTAGAATCATTTGGATAATTTCAGCTCTGGAATTTCCAGTCTGTACTGAACTAAAGCTAAGAGGTAGCTGTTAACTTAAAAACTACCACTTCATGACATCACAAGGTGGAACAGAACATTTTGAGCTTTAGAGATGTAGACAGACTAATAATAAATTCACTCAGACATGTGTGAATGAAACAAAACACAACTTCAGGCATGTGTGAAGAAACAAAACACAACTTCAGGTATGTTTTTGAGGAGGAAACAACATTGTAACATGACTAAAAGCTCACAAGAGTCAATTTTGCGTAATATAGGACCTTTAAATTTTAAAATATCAGTTGCGCAGCCTGCATGTGTCGATCTAAATTCACATTTCAATTCGAGACCACAGTTTCATCCTGTCTAAGGCTCCTGTCTAACCTAGTCTCCAGACAGTCCAGTGCATTACATGTGGTTATTGGCTTTCTCCAGACAAACAGCCACAGATCTCAGAAATGTGATTTAACTCCGCTGCAGGGAAACAATAAAAAGCCCTGTCAGTCCATCTATGAGAAAGGATTTGACTCGGGGTCCAAAGCAGCACTAGCAGGGAGAAGAGAACCTCCTGCCCTGAGAGATACACAGCTCTCTGATTATTCATGAACTTGGGGTCAAGGCTGGTGTGAATGCAACATATACTATACCTGCTGTTTATCTGTGTCTGTGGAAGTGTGATACTTACGAGGCCAGACACTTGAAGAGGGCTCAATATCCATCAGTATGTGGATGGAAATACCTAGCACTTCGCAGGTCAAAAGGTGCACTGTGTAACTTTTCTGGTATGAGGTCCACTTGTTTCCGTGGGGGCTTGGAATCTTCCATAGTAATGCCGTTTAATGTATCTATCTTGCGTTTACTGAATTGCAAGTGCATTTATTGCTAAAAAAACTGATAAAATACCTTGAAAAGACATGCATTCTTACTGCAAGGTCACCTCTCCACAGATCTAACTGGGTACTCAGCCTGGTACCTGCTTATCTCCATGAAGATAGATAAGTTTAATAGCGTACTGTGGAATATTTTAGGCAAGGCAAAAACATCACAGAGACAAGCTGGTGGCATACCATGCACTGGAAAAGTCACATAGTTCTCCTTTAATTAAATGTAACCTCAATCTTTTAGAGGTTACTTTAAATGATAACTGGACTAGTATGTGGGCAAGGCAAAGTATATACAAATTTTGTACTTTGAGGGCTACTATACTACTACTACTATGTATTTTGTCTTCAATCAAACCATCTTTTGAGTTGGTTATTTTTATCCCGGATGTCCTTCCTGTCAGAATCCGCCAATGTTACTTGAGTGGACATTGTGGCTGGAGTTACCCTGAGAACAAAAATAACAGTATTCACTTTGATTAAGACGTATCCAGGGACAGTTTAAAGGGGTATACTATTACCACTGGAACCACTTTCATCCCCAAAAGGGCAACTTTCGGATGAAATCTATAATATTCCATACATACAGTACATTAAATCCTGCTCTTTGATGTACATAGTTTCACCACCTGAAGCTAACCACCGCAAGCTATTTGATCTACTTCTGTGTTTTATTATTTAATCTATATACAGCTGATCTACTCTCTCAAACGCCATCGTATAATATAGTGTATAAAATATTCATTATAACTTACACGTTTTAATAGATTCTTTTTTCAGACCAAGGTTTAATTTGTTTTCATACCTGACAGTTTCGACTGCTCAGTAGCGGTCTTCCTCAGAGTGGTCACGTGATGTTGCTGTGAGGTGTACGGTCACCTGATTTAAACAGGTTTTAGTGCTGTCTTCCTATGGGTGGAGGCAGGACGACGGCGCCATCTGCAGTCCGACTTCTTCAGGACAGCATCCCAGGTGTGTGAGAGTAAAAGGGCCCCCTCGTCCTGGTTTAAAGTCCCGTGGGCACGTTTCCGTATTTTGATTGCCTCCTTAATCCAGTGACGATGTTCGTTGTCCTCTGTCCCTATGCGACAGCACGTGACCACTCTGAGGAAGACCGCTAGTGAGCAGTCGAAACTGTATGAAGGTATGAAAACAAACTAAACCTTGGTCTGAAAAAATAATCTATTAAAATAAATTAATTGGAAGACCAGATGAACCTCATTGAACTATAACTTACCGGTGTTTCAGCCTTGGACTTGATCTGTATGCCTGATCAAAAACGGCAAACGGTGAACTGAAATTCTCCGAAGCATTTCACTTTTAAAAACAAAATTACTACTGAAATATTTTAGTGCCTTTTTTGTATTACAGTCAAACATAAATGGTTACAAGTCAGTTCTATTTAATTTAATAGATTCTTTTTTCAGACCAAGGTTTAGTTTGTTTTCATGCCTGACAGTTTCGACTGCTCTTCCTCAGAGTGGTCACATGATGTTGCTGTGACGTGTCCGGTCAGCTGAAAAAAGCATCTATTAAAATAAATTATCGGAAGACCAAATGAACTTGAAGTCAGTGCTATTCTGTCTAAGGTAAAAATACATTATTTTTGGATCCTGTCCTATCTGCTGTGGTCTTGAGTGTGTAACAGGCTCTAAAAGCTTTAAAAGTGTCATTTAATGTGGAATTTTGTATCCAGAAGCTGTTGCAGTCTTTTGGTCTGTATCCATGCACACACAGCGACATCGACAAAAGCTTCCCACTGTGCACAACCACTGCACAAAACAGACAACATGACATTTGTGAAAATTGTAAATGAGTCCTTTCTGGCTTCCTGTTGATACTGTTTTGTGTAGAAGGTTTGATGTCCTGCCATGCTCTGTGAAATATTTTTTAGGATAATTTTATCATACATATACTTTGGGTATCAGTAGATTCTTACAGTATATTTTTGGACCATTTCTCCAACTTTTTTTGCGCCTTCTAAAGCCTGTGGTCAGGGGGATTTCTGTATGGTGTCCGTTTTGAATATTGATCATTCATATCTTTGTTACAGTGCACCTGCTACAAATTCAGTCTCGTCTAGTTCTTTTAACATTCATGAGCCAAGTGCTGTAGAGTCTTACACATCCTTTTCAAACTCTAAGTCTCATGTGAAAGCTATTATTACATTGTCGGATTCAATCTCCCTCCCTGTCACCATGGTGAATTTCTTTACTTCAGTATAGTATTAAGATCTGCACTTTCGGAGGGTAGTCACATTCACAAAACTACTTAACAAATCGAAACTTCATTTTAGAAGTTTTAGAAGAACACATGGTACTACTTTGCATTCTATTAAGCTGTCCATAAAAGCTTTACAAACACATTGCTGGTTTCTAATCATAAATTGTCCCTTTTCTTTCACAGGTAAGACTGACATTTCTGCCTCGCTGTGTTGCCAATTCCCAATTCTCAGACATCTATTCAGTAAGTGTGGAAAAGCATTTCAGTTTTAAATGAAATGCCCCAAAATTTGAGGGTAGCTGGTGGGATACTTGTCATGGTAATTACTATATCGACTTATCTTTCGATATATGAAAGCTGGAATATATTTTGGGGCTCAATATTTATCATGTGTACAGTTTTGTAAAAAATGGAAGATTTGGGGTATTTTTGTTGTAGTAACAATAGATTTGAGCTGTAGAAAGTTGAATAGGTGACTTCTATGTAGAAATCGACCAATATGAGTTTTTTCATGGCCAATGCCGATGCTGATTGTTTAGAACCCAGAGCAACCGATGGCCGATGAGCTCTGCTGATATTTTTGGGCCAATATGCTGGGCCGATTTTGATTAGTTTCTCCAAATTATGTAATATAATTTTACTACAAACTCCCCCCAAGCCCTTTTTTTTTTACCACAAACTGATAAGAGGGCTGTGTAGTCGCATTTTGTGCAGCTATCTATTAAAGTGTTAATATAAAGTTTTGTGTGCAGCAGCTCAGGCCTTTTAATGATACTGTTTATTTAAAAATGGTTTACTGGAATCTCGATTTTCTGTTATTGAATCAGTTGCATAAAGCAGTTTCAGTAGTACCGTTTATCGTCATATCTCTCTGTAAATTTGGTAAATTAGCATTTTTATATAGCGCTTTTTCACTACCAAGGCACTCAAAGCGCTTTACATCAAGAAACCACTCACCCATTTCCACACGCATTCATACACCAGAGTACGCAGATACTGGGGCGATGTGTCTTGCCCAAGGACACGACAACAGCATTCAACTGTGGGAGCTGGAATTTTATCGCCAACCTGTGGCTCAATGGATCTGACCCCTCACAATAATTTATGTCGAGAGCGGGATATTGCTGCTGTAAGTAGACGAGACCTGGTAGTGTCCTTGGATAGTTCACTCTGGATATTTCATTCTCCATTTTTTTTTTTTTCTTTTCTCTATTTTATTTAATGATTTCTGAGGATCTTACTTAAGGTTGTATGCACATTTCTTATTGCTATTGCATCACTGTTGCTCTGCCCCACAAAGTAATTGCAGCAGTGGCAGGATCATTTTTCACCCACTGTTTTGTAGCTTAAAGCGGCTCTCTGAATACCTGAGACAAATGAGCCACAGAAAATCAGCTGTAATGGATGAAGAATTAAACCATACCTGCTCTTGTTTATTTGTATTCTAAAGGAAACACCTGGATAATATTTTAGTTCAGATTACTATTACGTTTATTTATTTTTTAGCTTTTTTAAAATTGTCTTCTGTTCTGAGCAAATATAATGGAGATTCATTTATGCAGACGTTATAGCGAATTACACAGGTGCAATCACTCGACCACTGAAAACTGTATGAGAATATGCTTTAGAGTGTTTAGCTGTTCTAAAGACTGAGCACTACTGTTTACAAAAAAGGGAACTGGAAGACAAACTGAAAGGACCCATTTTTTCATGCAATAAAGTAAAAATCATCTTGCCCTAGTACAGATATAATGTAAAAGGAACAAAATAAGATTGCTGTGTACTGTCTGCACCAAATTAGAAAGTGTTTGTATCGTCTGCAAACCAGGAAGTAAGGCTTGACGCTGTTAGCATGCTGGGCGTTCTTAACAGTGGCATGGAGGCACATACTGAAAAGCGCTGCTCAGCAAAGTAACCAATTTTAAGAGTGAGAGTTATTTGGATTTTAGATCCACTGTTGTTTGGATTAATACAAAAAATAAACAGACTATAAAATGGATTAAAATTGTTGTGATTGGACAATCTTCAGAGGTGGTGCTCAATAACTGTGTATAGATCCATTTGAAAAAGGTACCGTCAGCACAGATTTTGTCTCAAAAGCCAGATGCCCCGTGTTTCTTTCTGTATAGACATATTGACAGAAATATTGATGTGAAGTTGCTGTAGTGGTGGGTGGACAGTTTACAAGCGAAATGGAAGTAGACAAGGCCAGAAAGAGCAATGCAACTCAACATGTGTCAATATGTATCTATTTGATCCAAGAAGCAGGTTTATGTCTCATCAAGATGTCATCATTAATAGTTTGTGTAATAACCAGATTGTTGTGATTAGTATGGGCAGGAGATAGAGCCGCAGTGATTGATCCAGTACAGTCAGATTTAATCAGGAAATAGCTTTTGGTGCAAACTCAGCATTGACTCTGCAGAATCAGGACTGGCTTGTTTGTCAGACATGTACTGATTATCAATGTTTCCCTGGGAAAGACTAAAAATATACTGCCTCGATATCTTGTTTCACAGATAAACTCTACATGCATACAGACCACCGTGGATTCAGTGGAGGATGGGTTTATAATGCAACTTGGAAACTGCACTCTTGTCTTGGGAAAATGTACTTTATTTAAATCTCAAGATACAGTGGGAGTTAAATTTTTTATATTCCATATTTCTTAGAATAAACAGCCAATATAGAGCATATTGCATTGTAGCTTCTAGGCAACCGAACCGATGACTGGAAAACCCATTGCAAGTTTCCAACGCTTTCTTCAGGATAAATAATTCACTCTGTTTATCTCAGAATTACATTATTAGCAGCTCTACCCTGGTTTATTGCATCATTGCACAGATGTGTTGGCTTGTAAACACATTTGACTAAAATGTACATTTACTCTAGTCCAGGCGAGACACAGCAGGTGAACAGAAGAAAACTCTTACATTTAGAGAGATCAAATTCAAACTTATTCTGCAGTTAAGAAAGAAAAAGTTAAGAAAAAGGCTAGGCCACTTACAAGTTTAAATATATAAATATGGAATTTTATGCATAAAGATGCCAACATTACAAATATTTGGGACATATAAATCTGAAAAATGGACAGAGCCAGGTTTAAATGTCTTGCTTCATTTTGTTTACATATTACATAAAAAATAAAGAGAGGATTTTGGATATCTCATTTAGTATTTGGGAAAACTAGACCAAACTAAAAATCCATCACCGTATTTTCCCAGTCGACATCGTTGATTACATCGACAAATCCTTGCTGCTCTAATGTAGGTGCTACTTTGGAGATTATCTGTCCCTTGTTACAAGTTCTAATGTCCCATATAAATCTATGGATGCAAGCTGATTAAATGAACTCATTTCTACTCTGCCTCTACACATTGGTACTTGCGCTGTGCTGGCTGTGTGTTTATTGTTTGGCAGAATTGGGGCCTCTGACTGTGAGTTCAGCTAGAGTCAGATCACTGGAGAGGCTGCCTTTGATATTTAACTACAAACATCACCATTTATAATTGAAACAAACATGTCATTTCACATCAGATTATTGTTTATTCTGCTACAAATGCAGTCACATTTGTTGAGTCAAGAGCTGTAGAACTCCCTCTGTGCAGATTTGGAGAGTAGCTAGGTCCACTCAGTCTGTCTGAAGAGCCTTTGTCTGAGTCTGCAAGCAGGTGCTTACATAATTAAATGACTCAATGGCTTATAATTTTTATTTTGTTAGTTGTCAGAACATGGCAATTGTTTGAAGTTAAGAATTGTTTTGTATTTTATTTTTGCATTACTTCATGCCCAACTAGCTAAACATATTGATACTGATAGTTGTCCTACCTCAAATAGTCTAATCAAGTGAATTCCTTTGGTCATTCTAAAATCTCAAGTAGTAATTATTGATCATAATTAGCAATTCTCAAATTTCAAGTCCTGCAATAGCTACATAACAAGTCCAAGTCAATCGCCAACATAATTATCTGAAGATATGTTTTAAATATGTCTTTATTTTATAGTGTTTGTATTTTGTGTGGGTGTGTGCGAGTGTGTGTGCGTGTGTGGGTGCGTGTGTGGGTGCGTGTGTGTGTGTCGTGAAAAAGGCACAGGTGTCTAACTGTGGGCCATCTGCTCCTCTTAAAGTTGGCTGGTCATATTAGACAGCAGAAGGTCACCGTTGCCCATGACAACACCAAGGGGGGTATAAACAGAAACGCCCCAGTAATGAGGAAAGAAAATACACAACAGGGGCTCATTCCCTCTCACTCATGAATCCACTGCACAGAAACACCTTTTAAGTCATTGTTCGAAAATGAGAATGTTAAAGCTCAAAACACACAGCAGATGGTGAAGACAGACAACCTTACGTTATCAACAATACATTATCACAAGTGTCCATCGAAAGCCCCACCCTTTTGTAGACCTTAAACCTGACACACCAGAGCAAAAATGTGTTGGTGCATTTTTTTTTCTCTTTGTAATACCTCAACATAAAACATAATGGACTTGATACGCCTTCGCATCCTGCCCTAATAGCTCTGTACTTTAATAGACCCCGTTGACTTCCCGCCACAGTGGGATTAGGATCACAACGTTCACAAAATTGTCCTTGTTTGATCCCAAAACAGCTGTGACTCCTAACACTAGCGTCCCACACGTTTAACACTTGGAGCAGCAGTGAGATCCCATTCTGTGTGAAATGAGGATGTTGATTACACCTCCTGTTGTCCAAAGTGCGATTTTTAGCAGAATTTTCACCTCTGGCCATGTCTTTTTCACATCTTTCTCTCACCCCTTCACACCTCAGCAACACCGTAATTTTAGGGTTTGTTATTGTCAGTGGGAGTATGAAAAGTGCAATTATTTATTCGCACCATTTTGTATTCAAAGGAAATGAAATAGTGTGATGAATACTTTTTTAGTTCTCAAAACCGTAAAGTGTGAAACCGAGAATATAATTTTGTCATTCACTAACCAGGCCCAAACAATAAGGCCCTACAGGAAGTAGCAGACAAATAGGAAGCTTATGTATGTATTTATTTATGAAACATGCAAAATCAACTAAACTCATTTAGTGCACACAATACTGCTTTATAAACCAGTCTTTTTTACACAAAAGGTCCACTGCTGCAGGCCGTGTTTGTCTTACTAAAGCCAGGAGCTCCTCTTGATGATACTGGAACTGTTTTAAAGATAGAGCCAAATCTGTCTCATTACTGCCCATTTTTATTTTTTATTGGATTCATGTTTGTGGAAGTATGAAGTCTCTCCTTGTGTTGGCTAGGAAACCCACATTTGGGGAATAAAGACAGACACATTTGAACAGTGTCCAAACCTGCCTGTGGGCTGTTTAGGGAAAGTTGCACAGGTTTGACACAGCAGCTCTGAGCAGCTCTGGAGCAGAGAGAGTTCAAGTTTAATAAGAACAAAACAGTGATAAATGTGTGTCTCTGAGTGTCTCTGAGGCCCAAGTGATCAAAACACAGGGATCAAGTCACAGAAAACAGAAACCGAACAGACACAACTGTGAGACACACTGGAGCTGCCGTTTCAGTCAAATCTGCATACTGATATTTTCTAAGTCAATGTGTAAAAGTGCTGTCCATGGTGCTGAACAGTGAACCTTTAGTTGAATGACCTTTAGTTAGAGAGAGCTGAGTTAATTATCTTCTCAGTAAATGGTGAATAGCAGTGGTGACCACTACTATTGCCTTTGCCCCAGGCTCTGACCCAATAGAGTGGTGATATTGTTCCCTTGTCTGCACAGGTCTGTGTCTCTGTCCGTGGTGCTGAAACAGTACAAACCATATATTATGTGTTTGCTAAACTTTTACGAATACTGTTACTTAGAAAAAATATAAACTTGAACCAATGACTATATTATCTAAACAGAAATGAGTTAATATTTTAGTTGCATTCCTCTTTTGGCTGCAACAAGCAGAACTGACACGATAAACGGCAATGTATTAATTCTAGTGAAGTGGCGTCACCTAAAGTTATGAGGCTCAGATTTACCCCACGATACACGTTTTCACCAATTAAGACGTTCACGTAAATACATGTATATTTGGTTTCTCTGCAAAGTATTATATTTTATCATTCACACCAGCTTGTGATGAATATTCATTGGGAAACAGAAATGTTATGTGTGAAATATAGCTCTGCACATTATGCCAAAGAAGAAGCTTTGAAATTACCTTGAGTGGAGTCTGTTTGATCAATTCATTACTTTGTACAGATATTATGCATATTAACCGCTTGAACAAAGCAGTCTCTGCGGCCAGTGAACTGACTTAATGTTATAGATTTATAAAGAAATAAATGGACCCTGTATATAGCTGGTGCTTATGGTTCTGATAATGCATCTGTGTTGAAGAGCTGCAATGATAAATCAAAGTAATTATGACTGGACTAGACTACTCTTAAAATAACTCTAATGCTATTTTGATCATCGTAATCATTATCTGAACTTTACTGACTATAAAACATATGCCACAGGATGTTTTATAACAAAGACAGTGGCAGTATTAAATCAAACTATCAAAAAAACAATACACGATTTGTAATTTTCCAAAAATATTATACTTCATCTGTAAATATTTTACATCTACAAGCCTTCAGTCACTGTATTTCAGTTAAAATTTATTCAGGATATCTTAATATAAAAAATAATTGCTTGCCAGTTTACTAACATAATGCAGCACTTGTGATGATGTTTAAACAGCGTGTGTATGGAGAGCTTGTTCACTTCCCCTCCATGTGATTGATGCTTCCTGCAGTTTGAACAAGGAGCAGACATAACTAGTGCTCTTCAGATTCAGACTGTCATGCTTCTCTGGACTCTGACAGAAAAGCAGGTATCTTCTGACAGTGTCAAGTTGAACCTTTGCTGTTTTTAAACGCTCTCGTCTAACACAGAAAACTATATGTCTGCCGACTTCTCTGCCAGTAATACAGGGTCAGCACTGTGTCAAACTGCTACTTCTTACAAGATTAATCCACATTTTGTATTCAATTGAAAAGAAGCTATTGTTAGATGTAAAGAGACTGTTTTATGATTTTAAAGGCCTATATTACGCTAAATTGTCTCTTGTGAACTTGAAGCCATGTCATAGTGTTGGTACCTCATCAAAAACATGCCTGGAGTTGTGTTTGGTTTCATTCACACATGTTAGAGTAATCCTGCATTTTTAATCTGTTTACATCTCCCAAGCTCAAAAGTTTTCAAGTTAACAGCTACCTCTTACCTTTAGTTCAGAAGAGATTGGCAATTCCAGGGCTGAAATTACCCAAATGATTCGAGTGAATGTGTATGGAGTTTAAAAACACAGTGGACTATAACTACATTACATCACAAGGTGAAACAGAGTGTTTTGACTTTTTGAGAGAAGAACACAGCCTAAAAACGCAGGATTTGAACCCCGTGCAGTAGCCAGTACAATAAACCTGTTACATATCTGTTTGCTAACGCTGATAGTAGAGTACCTTTTTCACCTCCTTCTTACAGCGAATGAAGCTATTATTGTCAGTTTAATGGTCGACTCTGAAAAGTGTGAAAGGCAAAAGGCTTATAAAACCTTAGGAATTATATAATAAAGTGAGAGGTGCATTGTTAACATTGTGCTGCCGTACACACCGGGACCCGACATTTGTGGAGAAGAGGGAATGCTGCAAGCTGAAGAAAAAACTGGCCCACTTAAAACACAAGATCAGTGAATACAACCAGACCACGGGCTCAGAACAGTGACCACTAGGGACCACCAGGGACCACCAGAGACCAGCAGGGACCAGCAGGGACCACCAGGGACCAGGAGGGACCACAAGGGACTACCAGGGACCAGAAGGGACCACCAGGGACCACCAGAGATCTCCAGAGACCAGCAGGGACCAGGAGGGACCACCAGGGACCACCAGGAACCACCAGGGACTAGGAATCAGAGACCTTCGTCGGACAATTGTTTACAACGAATGAGTTTCTGTAGTGTCCTTGTGCACTTGTGTGTCGCTCTCCATGGCGTTGAATGATGTCGCATATAAACTTATATGTGACAATGACACATTTTATTTATTCACTAGTTGAATTAAAATTGAAGTTGAAGCTGAAGTTGAAATTAAAGTTGAAGTTAAAATTACGTGATTTCTGCTGTTCACCCATGAACCTGGAGTGTGCCTCTTTTGATACTTGAAACCCATTACTAGGATCAATGCCTGCACTGTACTATTGAAAGTGACACCATGTATACAACCACAATGTCATGTCTGCAAACATCTCATGGACATTATCTTGATTATAGCGATGCTGCAAAGTGCTACACAGTTCAGTCAGTGCAAATTGTATAGAATTGCTCTCCTGAACTATTTAAGGGCTTGCTATGATGGCTGCATGTTTGTTTAATGGGTCATGAAAGGCAAACAAGGCAAAGTCAGTGGCGGTCAAAGGGGCTATTTACTAATGTGATGTACTTCAGCGTGTTTATGGTTATTGTGTTCTATGATGGACTGTTCTTAAGGACCTCTGTGTGGGTGCTGTATGCCTGTGTATCATTAGTGGCTGTGGTCCAGAGGCAGCAGCGGCAGCAGCAGCAGCAGATATATGGACATTGCTCAGTGGACTGTGGACGTTTTTATCTAATCTGTCAGCTGTGCCTGTGACTCACTCCCCAAACCGTCAATCATCTCTCACCATTAGGAGATTCAGCTGTTCACTACAGCCATGGGTGCCAGTAGTATAGTGTCAACACAGACAATATTTTCCTAACTTTTCAAATATTTGCTGATGACTGAACCTTAGCCGACCCCTTCTTTTCCTCGATCTCGAACTTTGGACCAGAGATCTCCCCCCTTCTACCCTCACACTATCCTGGATGTGTCACACTCTACCCCTCTGCCAGTTCTGATTTTTTTCTTTTTTTTGGTTGGTTTTTTGGACTATTTCCTTGTTGAGGAGGAGGGTCTAAAGCCAGAGGATGCCCTTGGAAAGTTATCAGTTTGTTTCCTGTGAATGTTGGTCTACCCGCTTGTCTTTTTTGACAGCTATATTGTTTTATTTTGTAACTGCTTTCTTTTAGTCAAATTTACTTGTTTTTACATGGCTAATGCTGATGTTGTATTGGGTTGTGCAAATTGTATTGAACTGAAATATCAATGCAGATTAGCATTTTCACATTAACCTTGGCGTTATTTTTCTTGCCTCTCGGTTCACTTGATGCGCGGAGTGGAGTTTCAGCATTGAGCACTAAGTCATTTCTTCTGACCTTGTCGACTCTAAACACTGCTGTATACATATTAATCCTAAACATGTGTTTGTGGCTTCCTCAGGCAGTATGGCTGCTTAGGTCTGCTTTCATCACAGTAAATATTGTACTAAACCTACAGCATGTGTATAGACTGTCGTATCCAGACAGTTATTTGTGTGACTTCCTCAACCAAATGGCAAATGTCATTCTAGTACAACTCACTTAACCTCTGACAATTTTCCGGTTTCAGCTGAGGTGCTCCTTATAAAAGATTTCCTGTCATCTGTCTGTATTTCTCAGTGATACAGGGGACAATGACAATGGCACTTGACCCCAAATACACAACACAGCTCGGGTAGTTTAGTCTTTTATGGTCTCAGCTTTGGAGCGTTCCCTGGTTTTATCCAGAACAAACAGAAGCTGCTGACAGAGCAGTGCTTGTTCATTTATTGAAGTCAATAGTGTGAGATCAGACTGAGGGAGAGCTGATGATCTGAACCAGACTCTTATCCAATAACAATCATCTCTGATTCATGTTCACAGACAGATTCAGGTCAGCTGCAGTTCAAATACAGAGAGTGTGATCAATAGTGATGATAGAGGGATCGTAAACTGCTGTGCCAAATGGGATTCTGACTGGTCAGAGATTATCAGATGTAATTACAATACTGTACTGTCATTACCAGGTCAAGGCTCACATAGTATATTATTATTTGAGAAAATCTTTAAAAATAAAAATTTAAAAAAATGGAAAAAGTCCAGATTAAAGTCATGAAGAATACGTCTAATAAAAGATTATTATTAGTATTTTTAATAATAGAAAGTAAATGCAGAGCAGTGGACGGAGATAGGGGGTAGGTGAAAACAGACATTTTCTGATCACTCAAGCCTTAAATGAAGTACAATACAGGATTACTCAGCATGTACGAATTGAAATACAACTCAGTGTAAGCTAATTATGAGGGAAAACTGTTATAGAATGGTTAGAGGCTCATAAAAGGCAATTTTGCATAATGCGTCCCCTTTAATTTGTAATGAAGAATGCGGTGCTAAAATGAGATGAAAATATTGCATGCAAAGATAATATGAATACAAGTCCCACTGGGGCCATTAGCTTTACCCCATTTGAGTGAATATGGCCATTGATCCCCACAGGAAATGATTCAAGAGCAGCATCACCTGATCTGAGCCATAACTCTCTGATGCTGAGAACAAGGGCAGAGAGGCATTGTGGGAGGTGGAGTCCTTAAACAGAGGGGTTGAGTGTTAGGACGGAACAAATCCACAGGGCTGATGAGACGCACAGCTGACATTTTGTATTTTGAGATTGCAGTGGCTTGATAGTAAGATTCTTCACTAATACACGGGTCAGTCCAATGGTTTTCACATAAAGGATTATTTTTCAGATCAGAGTTTGTTTGATTTTCATACCCGACAGTCTCAGAGACACAATGAAACCATATAAAAAACTATCGCAACTTCTCATCCACCCAAAAGATAAAATAAAACCGGAGCACAGACGTAATGTCATATACAAAGACTGCAAGTGAGTAGTTGAAACTGTCAGGTATGAAAAACAAACTAACTCTAGTCTAAAAAAATAAAATCTTTTAGAACTTATCTTCTCCAGTTTTAATGTGAACTTCGGTGACAAACTTACCCTTGTTCGCGTGGATTTGTGTGACACTAATTCACTGTGGCAGTTGGCAAGGCTGTCATAATGAGAAACAGGAAGTAAACATTTTATGATATATAGCCAAATACCCGGCCGTCACTGCGGGCTGTGTAGCTTTGAGTTTGGTTGTAATGCTGTTTGTCGGATACAGCTCCAGTCTCCCACAGTGAGAGACCCAGCAGGAGGAGGCCAGGAGTCAGAGCCACCAAACTGCTCTGCCAAAGTCACTGAGCAGCTGTCACCACAGCTACAGACTGAGTGCATACATGTTAGCAATAGGTGGTCCAGACTAGTCCCACATTTGTAATTTGTACTAAATGCTTTTAAAGGCCCTGCACAGACATTTTACTGTCTTAAAAAAAACATGAAAAACAGAAAAATAATTCAGTGTGATGAGTTTGTAAGTGCTTTTCTCAATTTTCAGAGGCCAGAAGGGAGTTTTGCCATCACGGTAATGCTAATGACAAATAGCATGCTAAAGCCCACCTGCCTTGCTTCCTGGTTTGTGTAAAGTAAACATGCTTCATAATTAGATGCAGAATTAGTTATAAACACACAGTGGTCTCATTTTGACCCTAAGAGCTGCTTTTACAATATATCTGAACTAGAGCAAGACTGTTTTTACTTTACTGTGTGACAAAAAAATGAGTACAGCGCCTTAAAACTTCACTTTATCGTTATGTGGGTGCCTGTAATGAGACATTGAACTGTATTTTGCAAAACTGTAGTCTAGCTGAAACAAATGCAAGAATGACAATGAAATCCTAAAGTACATTTTCCACACAGATGAAGCTCCCATCTTGATAATAACATTTTAACCAATCAGTCAATATTGCGTGTGAACATTGTATTTTCTTCCAATAAGTTTGCTTCTAAACTCAAAATGTAACCCCTGAGCTGTCTTCTAAATGTAAATGTGTCCCCCGTCTCTCTGTGGCCAGGTGCGGAGGAGCACATACTGTGATAGCACTGACTTTAATATGATTTCTGAACTCTGTGTTCCCTGCTCCTTCAGACAACCTTGGCATAATCAAAGGGCTCTGGGGGTGAAATGGGTGGAAGAGAAAACTTAGATTTACTAGATCTTTCTGTGGTGGCTGGACTAATATTGTCAAACCAAGTCCCAAATATTTGTAGAATTTCAATGGCATAATTACGTTTCTTTGAATCATCCCCTTATGTTGTACATAAAAATAAAAAAAATTAAAAAAAGTTTGCAGGTTAATCATTAGTTTATTGTCATTTGAATGTAACAAGGTCATTTACAATATTTCCATTGTACAAATGAGTTTCTCTCCCTGTGGTACAATTGACAATGTGAAGTGGCTCTAACACATGGCATCACCAGGGAGTTTGTCCTTTGTGTGAGATTCCTGTGTCATTACCACCAACTGTCTGAGAGCAGCTTTGAACAGAAGGGGAATGGGCACATTAGAGTAAGTGGAGTTGATGACGCTATCCTTTAATTATTTGCACTAAAACCAATCAACCATGTTTTTTTGTGTTATATTTTTTTCCCCTAGTGTCTTCAAGTGTCAAATGCAGAAAAGATTGTGTTTTGAGATATTGGTAAACAAACTCAAATCCAATGAGAATCTTGCTGCTCATTGTTTAGTTTACATTTGGCCGTCAGCACCAGACGGGACACTGTCATACTGTTGTCTTTTTTGTGAAGTTGTTAGCAAACACATTTACACTGCATGCCTCAAGCGGACACATGGCAACACTCCCAGAAGCCAAAACTGCACAGGCGACGTCCATGATAAAGAATGAGCCAATCACTGTGCGCTGTGTTTGATGGATGTAATTCTGAGTCTGCTCCAAAGGCCTCAGGTCACAGCGGAGGAGACAGTGTGGTGCATTGTCTTTATTGCTGTTTACTTTCAAACTGTGAATGCTTTTAGCTGATTGGATGAGATACACACCCAGACTAATATAACCTGCTCACATGGTAATGCGGTGCCTTAGAGTCTTGTATATACCAATGTCAGAATATAATACAAAGTTAAAGCTGTAATGGTTTTCTGGGTTACTCACTCGCTCAAATTAAAGGTTCTCTAACTATAAAGGTGCTGTAACTTTTCTGGTGTGGGGCTCGCTATCTGCTTGTCCACATGGAGATGTTATTGCTTTGTTTGAAATGTTCCACAGTACAGCATTAAACTTATGACTCTATGCAAACAAACAGGTGACACCACCAGGCTAAGTTACAGGTCTGATCTGTGGAGAGCAACTCTGCTCACAGTAAGAATTTTTGAAGGATATTTGTTAGTAATAAAAAAAATAAAAAAGTGTAAATGCAAGATAGAAAGGCAGCAGATTGCTTAACCTCCACCAGAAATGTTACATAGTGTACCTTTAATTGTGCCCTAATAAGGTCTGGTTTACTTTCTATCTTATCTTGTGCTATATATATATATAAAGTTGTTTTTATGTCTCTATTTTTTTATAAGATTGAGGATATACAAAACAGGCATTATTGATGTCTTAAGGGTACGTGGACCCTTTCCCAAAGCTCCAGGTGCAGCGACTTCTTTCATCACTGTTGAACAAGACGTGTAAATCCAGATGAAATATTAGCTCGATAAACAAGCTGGACACGTGTGCACCAGGAGAGGAGCAGTCCAGTGAAGTGAGGAGCAGAGTCACTGGGCCATGGCTTAAATGACTTGGAGCGCAGTGGAGCAGCGTTGGCATCACTGCTCTAGTTCAGGGTAATGAGACACTCTGTAAGCCCTGTCATTACCTGCTGGGGTTCCGCTTCTGACAAACCACACACAGACCACACAAACCTCTTAAAAGTTGTAGTTAGATATCACGTATTGGCAGCACATTCATTACCTGAGTTTAGGATGCAGTTAAGTCAAATCTGCTCTGCCCCGGTACAGATGGATTTCAAAAAGAATTTGGATAGAATTATATTGACCTTATTCCACCCCGCCCACTTTTTCCTGTAAACGCTCCAATCCGCACTTTCTTTGTGGTGGCACTTCTTGTTAAGCGGTTGATTTATGTAAACTGTTCAGTGTTCATGTGGCCAACAAGTCAACACTGCAGCGATTCTCTGGGAGGCTTTAAAACGGCTCTGTAGTCCCTATAGAACTTATTTGCTGCCAAGATCAACAGCCCCATGCAAAATAATACAACCCGAATGACGACGGCGGCGCCCACGGTAATAAGGAATAAGGTGAATATAGTTCCAAACTTAATCAGGCACATATGTTTGTATGTAAGGTGAAATTACCCTATTCTTCTATTGTCCAATATACAGTTGAAACCAGTTTACATACACTTAAAAAGACACACGTACTTTTTTTCTCACTGTCTGACTAAACTTTTTCTCTTTTAGGTCTAGTAGGATTACCAAAAAATTGTCTAAAAAAAATCCTTCTCTCATTATTCTGGCATTTAGCAAATAGAAATAATTTGAGTAATCCTAATTGACCCAAAACAGGACAAGTTTTGTTTGATTTCATGTCAGACAGTGAGAAAAAACTGTATGTGTCTTTTTATATAGAGTATAAACTTCAACTGTCATGCATCTCAAGTGATTTATGAGACTAGACTTGCAAATTTCAAAGTACCATGTCAACATATACGGCTTAGCTAAGTAAACAATAACTATCACGTTTGGAACTATTCATCCTACCCAGTCTTTTAATGCATCTGGCTGAATCAGGATCTTGTTGTAAAAAGTGTGTGTTTTCACCAGACATAAGTTTTACAGATGACAAAGTGTAATGGCCCTGATCCCAGAAAGGAAGCTATTGCCAACAGTAAGAGCAAACAATTCCCTGTTCAGTGAGCCTTCTCTATAACCGAGGTGATTTATGGAGATGATTCAGCAGAGTTTATGATGAGAGGTTTTGGACGCTCTGCCAAAACGCGTCATTTGTTTTTAGGACGACAGTTGGCCAATAAGACCAGATTCACTAGAGTCTTATACAAATATTATAGGCACTTTAAACGAACTGTATATAGCCCGCGCGCTTACGGTTTTGGAAAAAAGTACCTCCAGAATTCACTCACTGAGCTGTAGAGTCTGCATTAGCACTGATTAATGACTGGCTCCAAGTGCTGGGATTTAGATCGTGAGGATTCAGATCAGAGAGAGTCGTTTTAGGTTTATGCCAACTGGATTTCCGCTTTGAAAATGGCAACACAAATGAGAGATTTATGTGAGGCTCATTCTGCTTTCTGCTCGGATAATCGTCAAAACACCAAATTATAACATAAATAACTTGGTCATCGTGTCCAATGCTTTTGTAGTTACATCAGCTTTACAATTTGTATAAGTAAAAGCAATATTTGATTTGATTTGAAACCGAAATCTTACATAAGGTCCCTTTAAATGAACAGTGCTTAGACAAGACTGCATTTGCTAAAGCGACTGACACGAAAACTGGCCAAAATCACACTATTAGTTTCATATTCAAATAAAAAGTAATTTTCTCATATCACTTCTCCAATTTACTGTATTTCCATAATATCAGTATCTATCGGAGAGCTATGATTGAAATCTCCCACATCAAGGACAGTTATTCAGACCGAGTGCTGTGCTATTGAAACTACTCTCCATTTATGCATCTGCAGACATAAAACAGGGGGCAGTAGTGCATGGACTTGTTTGAATCAAAAGGCTGCTTGGTAACAGAAGTCTTGTGGATCAGCCTGTTTAACATGCCAGACAGTGAGCTAACTCAGAGCTTTTAAGTGATTGGGTTAATGGTAGATGAAGCCTGTTGGAACAGCTGTGATCTGCAGCTTTAGATCTTAAACAACAATATGGTCTGATTACATCTATATGTGCAGTGCGTTTATCCACAGTTTAAATCAAAGTCCCTTTTATTCCGCATCTGAATGAAATAAGTTCTCTCATGACAATGGAACTTTGTCCAGAAACTGATTTTGCTCATAGTCAGATTATGTGGCTAAACATTTATACCGTGGCCAAACTAAATCAGTTGCATTAGTGCCAGAGCCTCTTCAATCAAGTGCTCTAATGGAAGAATTGTATATAATTAACATGCTAAGTCTTACTCCCCTGACCTTAGAGTCCATTATATTAAGTCAAGGCTGCGTAGGCCTTTTTTTTTTTTTATTATTGGGCTCGCCTTTATAAAGAAGAGCCCAGTGAAAGCACTCAGACTCTTCTTTTCATGGGTGCCCTACTCAAATACAGAAAAATGCAAAAAAAAAAAAAAAAAAAAAAAAGCAAAAAAAATACCTATGTAAAAAAAAAAAAAAAAAAAAAAAAAGCAAAACAAACAAACAAAAAAAATACCTATGTCCATTTAAA